>JAPMOB010223310.1:0-38458 GCA_029875015.1 Lepomis gibbosus | reverse complement strand
AGAGTGATGCATCTTATTTGTACCATATCTTTGTTGGGAGTTGCACATGCGCAGTTCCTAGGTAAGGACTACTAGCCAATTACAGGCAGAGAAGGGCGGGCCGTAAGAAACAAGGTAGTGTGATCCAAATCAAAGCCTTCAGACTGCATCGGTAACCTAGCAGATGGTATAAGTTATCACCAGTCCACACCAACACAACATTATTGTTCCACATCTTACCATCAGGACTAAACGTTGAACTGTTGCCGGTGTTCTGATGATCTATGCTGCCTTGCCGAAAATGCTTCCATAGCGCAAATCGATAGACTCGACTCTACTCAGCCCTCACGGAGGTGAGGTGATATGAAAAAAAGTACCTGTCCTGGAAGCAGGTACAGGTCCAACTTTTCTACAATGGAAATCCAAACAAAGGCCAGTCGAGCCAAAGGGCCTCCGCTCAGACTAGCTTGCTTTGAGGGTGTGCCTGACCCCACCAGCCGCTTGGCAAGCTTTGTGACGCGTTTTCATTGTGACATCACAAGTAAAGGAAGTTAAGGGCTGGACTACAAACGAGCTGTTTTGAAGCGGTTCTCAGCACAGCTTTCTGTGGGAGATGGGAACTCACTTTGGGCTGGACTTTGGGCTTTTTCACTTTGCAAACCTGTTCCATGCACAAAAAAGATATATAACTCAATAAAGGAGAGGAGAAGAAGCCAAAAAGCATAATACCACCCCTTTAAACACAGGGTTTTAAAATGCCCTCAGTTTCGCAGCATATGACAATGCACATGAAAAATCTAACAATCCCTGGAAAATGTAACAATAATCACATAAGCTGTGCAATTTTAAGCTGTGCAATGATATAATATCACTCTCTTTGCTAACACTGTCTCCTTATCAACCATTCATTTGGAGTTATGTTTCTGGGCTACTGACAAATATTCCAATATTCACGCTTACTTGAGCTCTGTTTTGGTCTCTCCCAACTCCTGAAGAAAATATCTAAGGTGTTAGTTACTAAATGCTCCACTATCTTCACCAGCTAGTCGCTAAGTGTGTCTGTCAATCATTTGGTGCTGCTCAGGAAGCATACAGTGGGTTTATCAGATCATTTTGTTGCCTGCAGCTGTCTGCTATGATTATAAACAAAGTTGCAGAGAGATGTTTGACCTTCCCAATAATTTTACAAAAGGCTCCATTAAGTTGAAGAGTACTGCAGAGTTGGGTTTCATTTCTTTCACATTGTTAATATAAAAGGATGATTAGTACCACTTTAAATGAGAATGCCTGCTTTGTTTTTATTCTTAAATGTTGTGCATGTGTGTTTGTTCTCAGTGCATTACGTGAGTTAGTGAGTTCAGTGTACGCTTGTTATTTGTGTGCTTTCCTTACATCTCCTGGTGCCACCACATCATTGCAGAAATAGCAGCCCAGCTTGTGCCCTGGGATGTTGGAGAACAGAGAGGATCCTGGGACAGAGGGTGCACAGCCGGCCGGTGTGGAGGATGTAGAGGAAGCAGAAGAACAGGAAGGGGACGAGTCTGCCCCTGCAGAAACAGTCTGACTAACTGGGGGTTTCTTCAGGCCGTGGCGCATCACGACAAATGTGTCAAAGCCTAGAGCAGCATTCACCACAAGCTGGAGAGTGAAAGACAATAATTATGGTAAATTATGGTAATAAAAGGTTCCTACAAAGCATTGGCAAAATGATCTTTAACAGCTTTGGCTTGATTTTCCTTTTTCTCATAAACAAACACAGCATATTTCAACCATATCAAATTAATAAAATGGCTTGTTTTACATACACAATAAGGGTACAATGTGTTGAGTCATTTTAAAAAGCAATGACATAAAACATTAATAGGCACTTTACAATGCTGAGAGCATTTAAACTTTCAGAGAAGCAATGGAAATAAATTGTTCAGCCAATTTGCAGTGAAGTCTAAAACAGCCCCACAGCACAAATGGACAAATAACGTCTCAGCTAAGCAGAGACGAAAACCTAATTAGCAGCCCAAAACGCACTCAACCCTGCTGGACTTAATGTTGCCTGGCAACAAATAGAATTGAAAGTGGTAAACAGACATTTTGACATAAAGTGAAAATGTTATTGAGCAATTTCAGTTTCCCGGGAGAGAGGACAAACGGGTTTGGAATTTCAAGTTGCAGCTCAAAGTAAGCAAATTACAACGATGTTACAAAGTCATAAATGTCTCCAGCAACATACAAGTGTGTGGTTAAAATACATAGACAATGACAGAATCTTGAACTGATGTATTGAATAGTAACTTTTTCTAACAACAGAAAATTGCTTCGATTGATTTCTTTTTTTACTACTTGGGAGTCAGAAGAACTGCCTATAAAGTTGTTTTTTTTTAGTGGGTAAATAAAAATCACCCATATAAACATCCAGCAAACATCAAACAATATAGGTATTTTAAAGTCTGTTATATTGGCCAGTGTCTTTTTGTTTGTTTTTTTCTTTTTTTCAGAAACACATAACATAAAGATTATCCCTAACATTTGTTAGATGTAGTTAGGAGACCTCACCAAGATCACATGACATAATGCAGATTACAAATAAATGTTTTTATTGTTATAAATGGTACTTTCTTCAACAAAAGTACAAATGATTGCTGTGTTTTGTGGTTTATTTGTGGCAAGTGTTGTGCAAACAGGATAGTTGTGGAGTGCCCTCTGGTGGACAAACTATGCAACAACAACACTCATAACATGATTGAAAGATCATCGTTCTGTTTCTTTTTTAATTGTCATTTATCTGCAATTTGCTCATATCGGCTGATAATATGAGCACATTGTTTAATCGGTCGAGCCCTAATAAGCATTCATTTGACACAATGTTTCTGGAAAATCTTATGAGTGTAAACTGAATACCTAGTCTATATTTAGCTCTGTTTTGGTCACTGCTGCTACAAAAACATGTGAATCTTCAGGTGCTAAATGTTTGAATGTTCACCAGCTACTTGCAATCTGCCATTTGGTTCTGGGCAGTGGTTTTAAGAGCTCTTTGCTTAAGCAGCTCTCTCCTGCAGCTAGAAATGGTGTCAATTAGAGCGGTAACACTGTACCATACAATCTCCGATCACATCCTCGCTGGTAAGTTCATTGTACATACTGTGATGTTCCTTCCTACCTTCCTCTTGCTGGCAGCTATCACTGTAGGCAGCCAGCGACTCTCCCTCGTATCCATTAGTAAGAAGACCACATCGTGTTCTGAAATGAGCTTCTCCAGCTGCTCGACGTCCCTCTGGGCCTGGGACAGAGTGGCCTGAGAGAAATTCACTGGGTGACCAGGCATGGGGATGCTCATATTGTAACCCTCTGCATTCTGCAGGAGAAGACAGCGACAAAGAGGCAGAGAAAAATCAGAAACACTGTTGATTAACTGAGCCCGAATATACAGTGAGTCACTTGCATTCAAGGCTGACTACTCCACGGTCCATTTCATAATAATGGCACATTATCTCCTCAATGGACAATGATGTTTTCTTTTTCATTTTTCTTTTCCAATATCTGTGCACTTATCTAAAATTACTTAAACGACTAAATGTATGTTGTGCATTTTCACTGAAGGATTTCAAATTAATACTACCGTTTCTGGAAATCAAAATTGTTAAATATGTTGGGAAATTCACTTTTATTGACAAATAAAAACCCTACATTTCATTGCCTGTAGGCACACGAGTGTCAAAACTTTAAAAATAAATAAATAAATAAATATTCCTTGCCTCTAGATCCAAACTCCTGCTGCTTTACATTCCTGCATGGTACATGAGCAATACTCATTTCATGCAGTACTGTCCGATTAAAGCTCGTAAGTCAAATAGTTCAAACACTATGTAAAGGTGCAATGAGATAACGTTTCAGTGCTATCTTAAGATACTTGTGCACTTTCTGCAGAAAGCCCTGAAAATGAAAAAGTAATTTCTTGAAGTTCAAATTTTAGCAGCCAGAAGCTGAAAACAAAGGCCAAATATGTCTTTTTGCCATGCTTGCTGCTGAGTGACATACTTGCCCAGACAAATAAGTGAGGGTAATCACACCATTGCCACAGATGACCCAAGACCAGTGTGGACTTGACTTTCCTGTAAACGTCGACAGTAGAATATGAAAAGGAAACCTTGAAGCATCTATTCCAATTCTACAAAAAAAGCTTCATCATTTTCATTGTCCATTGCCAAACTTGCATTACTATGACTCGCTCCAGGGATTGCTGATGTGACAGTGAGGCAAATGGAAATGTCAAGAGTAATTTCATAGTCAATAGAAGGACAGAAAAGGGCAAAGACGAGGTGGCAGATCTTAACAAGAAGAAATGCCACATTCACTGAATCAGTGGATCTGCTTCCTTCGCTCTCCACATTTCAAGAGTGGGAGCTGATGAATTTACATTTCACTATGACGTAAGTGTTGCTAAGCATTCAGAGGGTGATTTCAGGCTACAGATATGTTAATAATATTTAAACTTCCACTGTAAACATCATCAACTTATAACCAAGAAAAAAATCATTCTGAATTTTGGAAAAACCTGCACCTGAAAAGTATCAATATATAGCATTTCATTGATGCCACTGCTAATACCTTCCACTGAATGTTTACAAAATGTAAAGAAAGAAAAGGTGACAGTATTTGTCCACATCCAAAATGTGAATTTTTTTATGACCTTTTCAACAGAGCAACCGTGTATGAACTAGCTCCTCTCGGTTCAAGTGATGCATTTCTGTGCCTAGTGTGTTCATATTTCTTTCTATCGTTCACACCTGATGCCCCATGTGTTTGTAGGAAAACAAGCAGGGAAGAGAGAGAAGCAGGCACACACCCACACGGATAAAAATAGCAAGACAGGTAGGGAATGCAGCTAGTATAGGAGGTATACGAACAAAGTCACTAGACAGACACTGGCCCATCCATCAATTGCTGAGCCTCTGTTCTTTATTTTCTATTTTATCCCCAGAGAGAATAAGGGAGAAACAGAAAATGAGAGGTGGCAGAAATGGAGACTCGGATATAGTGTGTGAGTGAGTGTTTGTATCATCTTGTCTGGTACACTATAATTGTGGCCCATTGTATCTCGTTTCATAAATAAGCTATTACAGTGTCGTGATTGCAAGCTTTGCGGGGTCAATCATTTTAAAGCGAAGCTTCAATCTTACAGAGTTCTTACACAGATTACCAGTCAGACGGGTGAATCAGTCTAATCAACACTCACAAGAAGGTAAAAACCTTTCATTACTCAGACTGTGCTCCACTTTTCTGATACAGGACTCTCAGGATATGCATTTAAAAATCAATATCTGAAATACAATCATGGGTTCATAGGGCGTCAATGTGATGTGTCACAGGATTCAAAAGATCAAAAACCTATAAAACGGCGGCTGACCACACAGTTGGAAACCTTTAGCCTGTATGCCTCCTCCTGATATCACAGCAGCAGTGGGGAAGAAGCAGTAATTAGTAAACGTTGCAATATCCCACGTCAAAAATACTTAATGACTCAAGGATACTCTACATGAAATTCTGTCCCGACAGTGATTAATACATCAAATGCCACTCTGCCCGTGCACGCATTGCGCATGGGATTTTTTCCGGATGGATACTTTCAAAATCTATCTGTCTCTTGCTCATTCTCCAAAGTACTAAATAAAAACAATATTCAGCAAAAAATTACTTGTATCAAAGTTAAAGTCTTTAATTCTCCACAGTTGCCTGCCAATGTAATATTTTTATTATTGAATGAATTGATGCATTAACATGTAGGAAGTTGCTTGTAGTTGGCAAGGTGGAGCCAGTTCGAACTGCGTTATTTTGGTAGTAAACAATGCATCATACCTTTTACACTGATCCAATGTGTTGCAGCTCTCAAAAAATGTGTACAATATTTTATGTTGTGGAGTAGTGTTATGTTGTGAAGTTCAAACTAGTAGAAAATGGAAGTTAAGTGTAAGTGCCTCAACACTGTAATTGACTACATGTACTTAGTTCCTTCCTTTTTACGGTGTTCTCTCACATTGTCAGGCCCCTAAAAATCCTTCAAATTAAAGAATTTGAGATGGAAAAATCACAAAAACAGAGCCCTGAGTATTTGACTGCTTTTTCATTTAGTAATCTAGTGAAATATGTCACCCAGAGAACCCACTCATTAATTAACTAAGTAATGAAACCACTAGCATTAATATTCACATAACATAACTCTTCATTGTCTGCATGGTTTGGCCATCACAGCTCTGACACAACTAATCAAACAGGAATACTATTAAAAGCCTAGCATAACCAAATTTCAGATTGCTATGATGCAAATGCAGCAGTAAAGCGGTGACCTTTTTCAAAGCTACTGCGACAATAGAAAGATCAATAGAACCATAATTCTTTTCAACTTAATAAATAAAAACTAACAAAAACCGAGGATAGATGATAATGTAGAGGACAAATTGCTAGATGATATGATCTCTGGTTTCCAGAGAGCAAGCAATGATGTGATCCTCATATAAAATATAGATTTGACTTAAAAGTACTCACCACTCCAGGAAAGATTTTGGTGAGTCGGTCAACAGCTGCCACGGCTTTGGACTTCCCTCCTCCAAGACAATCCTCAAATTCGTAGAGGGGCTGCCGAACTGGATTGGAGTATGAGATCTTTGCATTGTCAACAAATGTGATGTGTCTCACTCCCCATCCCTGGAGAACAAAGGAGAAGCAGAATTCATAGTTTTAAATACCTGACCACTATTTACAGATATGAACATTGTCCTCAACAGCACATTGTAAGCAGCTTCAGTGACAATGAGTGGGAGGTTGTGTGAATTTCAACATTTCTATATATTAACTTAAAATAATGGATGAGTCAGTGTGCAGGTAGTACAACCTTAAGTTATTGTAGCTCTTATTCATTAACCACTCTCCTTTAACACAAAGTCTAATCACGCTATTAATTATACTCCAACTGGGAATTTGTTCTATTCCCTACAAATATTGTACTTAAGGTTATTCTTGTTACTAGCCTTAAATGTGTTTAAATTTAAAGCCAAATAAAATAGTCTTGTCTAAAAATGGTGTGAAGTAATGGTGAAATTGAACAAACTACAGCAAAATTAAAAGTCTGAATTGGTTTTTGAGGGAGAGTTTTTGAAAATGCATTGTATGTTGGGGGGGCAGACTTACAGGAAACACAGAGAATGTCAGGGGAATGGCCAGAGGGGACACGTTTTTGTGTTTCTGGTCTGTGTATGCTAATAAATTCCAATATAAGTTGAAGGCTAATTTAGTACAGTATAAAGCAAATTTGTGCCTAGTTTAGCCAGTGACAGTTGGGCAGGGCCTGGCGACCAGGGAGACGACAAGATCATGACAAATCAGTTTGACTACAGATCAATTTGTTTGGAGGCTATGTGTCCCATCTGTCCTGCAAAGGGGCTGTTTAGATCCTCAGAATAGATAACAGTTTTCAATGAAGTTGATTCTTGTAAGACTTCACATTTTGTAGAGACATGTACAGTACTGACGTGTGAACGTCTGTGGAACATGTTGATTACTCTGTTAACAGTTGGTAGTGGTTCAGTGACAATCGACTGAGCTTTTATTTGCCAAGACAAGGGTAGGCGATAAGGCCAAAATCTTCTATCACAGTATATGTAATTTTATATCACAGTTATGGTATATATAACTTTACAGTACTTGTTCTGCAATTAGGAAGTGGTTTAAAATAACCGCACTTCATCACATGTGACTATTTTTTTCTTTTATTTGTAACTTCCATACATTCAAAAACAGCACCTCCTGCTCTTAATTTACAATTTAACACTCCTCCTCCATGTTTTCTTGTCAGTCTTGTCTTCTGCAGCAGTTGGCAAACCAGCTTGGACGTGCATTACCGCTAACAACTGCTGTTCTCACATCATGTGAGAACATGGTAAGCAGTCCTGCTGTCCACCATGCGAGGCAGAAGGATTTGTGAGATCATGTGAGAATTGTGAGATCACGCGGGAATCCAGTCCTGATTTGCTACAAAGCCTGCCCCGAACATATGTTTACTTGTATTATGTTGAGCTAGTTCACTGACAGGAGACACTTGTTGCCAGTTTTAATATCCTTTGGTCTAAAGCACCATTCACCAACTGTAACAACTTATGACACTTTATGGATTCCGATGAGCATGGAGGCACAGCGCTGTCACAAGTATGGTGCTCATACAGCAGATATTAAACAGGAAACTGCTAATTAAACATTGTTTCACTGGCTACTTAAAGGTTCAGGGTGTAAGTTTTAGGCATCATCCACACTGCTCCGTTTTAGAAAACACACAGCTAGGATGTGTTCAGGTACACAAAAGATTTGGCAAAAGAATAAATAAATACAGATGACGCATCAGACCAGTTTTTTTTGCATGCACCAATAATGAGCTGGGATTGTAACTGAATGTAACATGAGAGTGTAGCGGTGGAAAACAGACTGAGAGTCGTTACAAAGTAAACGGCAACATGCAGAGTACAATTGTAGGCAGATACGTGTTATTTGCACGGTATATAACATTTTAATAAAAACACAATGTCAAAAACCCATTGTTTTAGTCTGGACGGGAGGTGCAAACACAGCAAAAGGTCTCCGTTTTAATTCGAAAACGCAGTAGTGTGGATGGGGCCTTGGTGGCATCTAGTGGTGAGAGTTGCTCATGATGGTTCCATTTCCCTAGTTGTGAAGTCATTCTTCTGACTTCAGTGTGTGTTCATGTGGAATGTGAAATCAACATGGACACTGCTACAAAGATGCTTAGATTAAAATCATCAGATAGGATAAACAATAAGCAGAAATCTAGTTCACTCTACATGGACAGCAAACTAACCGTTTTAACAATCTTACAAATTACATGTTTGCAAAATATGCATATGCAATATGTGATTTGCACAAATCAAAGTTCTGTATACTTGTTTATGACCCATGTAAACTTTTTTTGCATTAAAGACTAAGGAGGAAAAAAAGATTCTGATTAGTCCGACATGAATGCACCGCTCACCCCTCCCTTCCCAAGCGCGCAGGAAAAGCTACAGTGGCTGAAAGCTCTGTCGGCTCTTGTGCTAAATAATACATGTGGACCTCCATTTGTTAAAATTTCTCTTCTTTTCTTATTTGTAGTAAACCAGGCCACTACGACTACTACCACTACTACCACTACTACTACTACTACTACTACTACTACTACTACTACTACATCTTCCTTCTTCTTCGTATGTATTCAACGTAGTGATGAAACACGCTCTGTAGAGTAGTTTGTCTGTTTGGGTTAGTATACAAACATGGCGATGCAACACAATACAATACAAGTACGGAGCATTTAACACAGGAACTTCCATGTAAAGAGACCCGCGTGGATGTAGATAGAAATGGCTCATTTTAAGGTAATAAAAACATAACGGTTCATTAGGTAAGGTCTGTATACACCACTGAAAACATAGTTAAGTATATTATACTATATTTCTGTCAATAGATCCTTCTAAATACTCTATACTGAACCTTTAGAAGATAAAACATTATAAACAAAGATCAGTTACACTGTTTTTGGTCAATCCTGAGTCTATCAGACGTTCAATGTATTCATTCCTTCCACGCTTACCATGAGAGTCCTGGCAACATTGCAGCCCAGAGTCCCAGCTCCCAGTAGAAGACACTTTGTGCTGACCACCTTCTCTAGGTCCAGGGAAGGAACCAGCCTCCATCTCATTAACTTCAGGTTGAGGTCAACTGAAGACTCTGCAAGCCTGCAGACAGTCAATGGAGATAACTGAACACTCTCTTTATTCACAGAGAGCTAACTTCGGGAAACAACATTTTTTATTTTGCCTGTCCCCACCAACAGATGACACAGCATGCACAACTCTAGAAATGCTAAGAAAAATGGCACTAGGTGAAAGCTGGAGGTTACCTATTGGGTTTATTACATATTGTATTATTAAGATAAATTAGGTAATATTTTTTATATGGAATAAATGCTGAAATGTGGTTTGGGCTGTAGGTCATACAGTCCACTTACATCTTTACACATAAACACATTTGTATTGTGTTCATTACCTTTTAGGGTCCATGCATTCACTGAGGTTCACCATCCTGGGTCCCATGGCCCCCTTGGGGTTCTTCTCCCAACCTACACTCTTAGGAGACTCTGTGAAATGGTTTTCAGAGAAAAACAATGAAACACTGAAACAGGCAAAGTGCTGATTCACCCAATTTACAAAAGCAAAAAATCTTTATTTATCTAAACAAATACACAAAATCTCACTTGCCATGCTGAACTTTTGGTGTTATTTGCTCAAGCTTTGATTAATATCTGAGATCTCAATACATAAAGAAATAGATGGAATTTCACAGCAATTAATCTGGATTATACTCAGACCTCATTGTCAACAGCTGTCATAGTAATTACGTTCTCAAGAAGAAATAGTCCCTGTTCATATTGTTGACAGGATGTCAAACAGCAGAAGGTTGGTGAGAAAAGCATGTTTTCCCCCAAGGTAGGTTAAAATCAAGGGTAACCGGAGTTGACTGAAGACACTAATACGTTTTGTCCCTTATCCAAGAGACTTCTTCAGTTCTGACTGACTGATAGGGAAACTCAGCTATCTAACCTCTTTGGTGTTGTTGTCAAACTGATCAATACCACTGGTTCGTTAGTGCTCCTGGATGTTTTAACAACAGTTATTGGTCCACTTGAGGCCAAGTCTGAACGACCATCATAGGCATCCTCACCTGAGGCTATAAGTTAACGTTTGATTAGTTTCTCGGAAGTGATGAAAGGAATGCATTAAAAGTGGGGGATGATTGGTGTCACTCCCCTGTTCAGCGACAGCTTCTCAACCAAGGTGTAAATGGCTTCCTTGACACCTCTTTGAAACCATTTGTCCTCTCTGCACCTGGTGCACTTCATGGTCCTCAAAAGAGTGTAATTTATCCTTCAGATGTAGGTACACTGCTAAGTCTGTACCTGAGGAGTTGGCCCTTCTGTGTTGAGCCATGCGTTTGTGTAGTAGTTGTTTAGTTTCCCCAATATACAGGTCTGTGCATTCCTCACTGCAAATTACTGTGTTTGGGTATGCAATCTTTAGTGTGGACCAGTGTCTGTCTTAGCGTTTTCTTATGGTTTAAAAACACAGGGATGTGCTGTTTGTTGATACTCCAGACACATAAAAAAACAAAGAGTCGCACTTCTGTCTGTAGAATCCTCTGCTGTACTGGAAATAGGTGGTGAATAGACAGAGATCCAGTAGTTCACAGATGTGGCCGGGGCTGATGCCAGTTCTCTTGTTCAGTGTGTTGTCTTGAAGCAGTCGTATTGGTCCGTGTAGTTTGTGGCCAACGGATTTTCGATTTGAATTGAAAAAAACAAAAACGAAAAACGTCTCGTTTCCCAATTACCTTTAGTAAATATGGAAACGAAAAACAACAAAGTACACGGACCCGTATCCTTACGGTTTCTACTGCCTCCTTGGTGGGGATGAATGTAAACAAGGAAGTCACATCATAGGACTGCATGGTTTCATCTAGGTCTAGTTTCAGTCGTAAAAACTTTGTTCACAAAGTCTGTGGAGTTTTGGGTGGGGTGAGGTGTGTTACCAACCAAGGGGGCTTGGATGGTAGATGTTTTTGGCAATGTTGTAGGTGAATGTGTTTATGCTGCTGATAATGGGCCTGAGTGGGCTTCTTCTTTGTGAATTTTGGGTAGCAGTATACACATGAAATGGCTTCTCCAGGATACAAACAGTAATTTTGTTCATAGATGATGATGGTCTGTAGCTGCTATAGACATTCTATGGTCTTTTTCTTATATATCCGCTGGTGGGGTCTCACCTGGTCTGTGTTTAGGACCAACCCCTCAAAGGTTAAATTGCTGAATTTCCCTACTACTCGAAGATGTTTTGTCCCGTATCCAAGTGACTTCTTTAGTTCTGTCCAGAATTAGTCAGAACTAAAGAAGACACTTGGATACAGGACAAAACATCTTCGAGTATCTTCAACCAAGTCCAGTTGTCTTTGATTTTAACTTTCCTTGTATGAGGGCAACTATGACCGTAATGACTGAGAACCTTCACAGACATGTTTAAATTTTGACCACATGACCTTTGAAACAAAAACAAAACACCAACCATTTGTATGGATGAATCTAAAATTAATTTGGTTAATTTGTTCACATGAATTAGTGATTCCAAAATCTGATAAATACAAGTTATGTCCTTGAATTACTTATTGAATTAGATTATTTACTTTAACTTATTGTAACAGTATGATATGATATGTTCTGTGTCCAGAACCAGTTAGTCAGGGAAAAGCATCCAGGGTGAAAGGCTTTTAGTGTTGAGATCCACTCAAACTATTAAACTTATTTGCTCAAATTAACACCATGAAATTTCAATTTGTTTTTTTGTCCACTCAACCCTCGACCCAGTTTTTGATGCTACACTGGATACTGCGTCTGCCCTCCTTGATTATTCTGCAACTGGTCAGCTTTGGCTGCTAGATTTTGCTATTTACTGCAGTGCAAAATAAACTCAAAAGTTGTCTGGACATGGACAATTTAAATAGATAAATAGACTATTGGATTTAATACTGTTTAATTTTCAATCTGGACTGAGATGTGCAAATGTTAAATCAAATATCATGAAGTTTATTTCACCTTGCCGAGGAGCAAAACACTTTTTGGTTGTGGCAACAACAGAGTCTGGTGTATCTAAAAGGTTGGGCGGAGGTAGATTGATTAATCCCTTTCATAACAATACCAAATTTGTCCACGCAAAGCCAAACATAATAGCTGAATCAGTTTTTGCTGCATAAATACATCCGCTGTGAGTGAATTAAAACCCAAGATGTGCTGAAGAAGTAGGCTGAGGTAAACAAAGGCACCTCATCTGAACTAAACAAAACCTTCACAGATCACAGAGTTACTATTACCATTTATATGACTTTCATGCCTTATTCCACAGATAAAGGAATAATGGAGAAGTTATGTGAGGTTACTGAAAAGGAAACAGATGGTCTCAGTGGAAAGTAAACTAAGACTCACATCAGTGACAATATGCACATTACTGCACACAAGTGCACACACATTGGGATGAACAACACGATGTACAGTAGTGATGCGCACATCGGCTCTGACGTCATCCAAATACTCATGTATGCATACACCATCCGCCTGCCACCCACTACAATGAATTATTTTCTCAGATTTTGAGACCCACACATTTCACTCCCACTCTACTGGTCCCTGTATGATATATTGCCTTCAAATTATTTGAGCAGAGAGACCTCTCCAGGTGAATTTTCTATTGTGTGTTGTATTGATGTATGCGTGTTTTCCTTAACAATTTACTCTAATGATTACAGAGGCTGCTTTCACTAATATTAAAATGCCAATTCCATGTGAGCAGTAATGCCACATCAAGGGATCGTGGGACATTTAAGCACCAAAACTAAAAACTGTATAAACTTGACAGGAGGAAACTCTCAAGAGGAAACAGAATTACAATTTTAGCTTCTGAAATACATTTTTTTAGGCAGCTTAAAGGACAGATCAGGAGGACGGCTGCTTTACTCCAAACTATTTCTCTGTATGAACCTGGAGTGTGCGTGAGACGTTTTTGGATGTGTAGAAGAACAAAGAAAATGAATTAATATTAGATCCTGACCGAACCTCTCGAGTGTCAGGAGATTAAAATAATCAGTGAAGTAATGCTGCAGTGCCTCTCTCCAGAGTCTCTCTTAATGGGGAGACGCTTAAACCTATTTCAACCAACGAAAATTAATCTGAACGTTCATTTGTATTACTTAGCACACCTCATCTGCGGCTTATCCACGCTGCCCACAGATATAACTGCGATCCGTGTGTCACCGATGTACAGATGAAGACATATGGCATGCCAACAAACACATATGGTACATGCACAGATACAACCACACACATAAACACTCTCTCATAGACACGCACATAAGACAGGAATGGGAATTACCTGAGTTGAGGGGAAGCTCAGGTAGTTTTATCTGGAAGATGAGACTGTGCTGAATGGAGCGGCTTCCCTGCAGAGTTCTGTCCCTGAAACACAGCACCTCCACTGTGTCCAACTTAGACCCCCTGAGACACACACACATGCACAAAAATAAACGAGACGCAAAAGTCAAACAATGAAAATAGCACACACACTGATTGCAGATTAGAAGCTATAAAGTCTACAATAGAGATTATAAGATATACAGACATACATACAGACATACATATGGGTGACTAGTGAAATCTCACAAATAACTTCACATGGAAAATACTCTCTCCCTTTCTAGTATGAAGAGACAACACACACATAAATGAGCACACACAACAATATAACCACACATTTCCACATACAAACACATTTCCCCATACATGGTACTAAATAACCACAGTCAGATTACACAATTAAACTCCAGTAAAACAGCTGAATAAGCGAGACATTGTGGCTACATTGTAATTCTATCTTCACCCATCTAAGCCAGTATCAATAGTTTATTTAACACCGAGACAAAGTGTAGTCATGCACAAGATTGGTGAGGTTTGTATTGGATAAAAACTGCCTCTGACCACAGAGCATGAGGGCTAAACTCTCTAAAGGCATTTGCTGCTGATAAGCCGCTGATATCATGGGACACTATTGCTAAACTGGCCTCAATGGGAATTCCTTGTTTAAATAAAAAAAAAATCATTTAGAAATAGCAACACAAGTGCCAGGAAAACTAAGATCTCTAGGGTAAAGAAAAGTGTTATCAAAAATGACTGACTGTATTTTTAAAGTATTTATAGCACTTGCAAACAGACTGTTTCACCTAACTGAACTGTAATTGCAGCACCAAATGCAGTGATAATCAAGTTTTTATCCATTTTCAGACATTACTGAGGTTAACGTGGAGAGATTAGTAGTTGCTTATTCTTGTTAAAGTTTAATAATCCATCACAGTTATCATCATGTCTGGTGCTATTTTTTGTCATAATCACGTTACTGTTCAGTGGTAAATCAATCTGCACGTCCAGCTTCATCGTTACCACTCAACTTTGACTCTTATTTTGATTTATCAGATCGTAGAACAGCCATTCATTCAAACTCTGGCAACAGAGCATTCAGCTTTTATATTCCTAGGATATAGAGCAGCCACCCTGCTGATTTGAGGTAACTTTTTAATTGCTTAATCACTCTGTAAAGCACATTAAACCACTTCTGTATGAGACTGAAGTCTACAAATAAACAAATCAACAATGTATGCCTGTAATGTAAAACACATGCTTTGGAAATGGATGGCATTAATGTAAAATAGAATCATTGGAAAAACTGATAAAACTGAAATAAAGACATTTTGGTTGTGTATTCCAGTGAAAACATCACTTAATCTGGTTTGCAACAAGATAACTAGCACAAATGATAAAAGTCATGTGGAAGGTAATAATCTCTTCAAGCACAGCTTTGTTTACAATCAAGAATAAACTATATCTGTAAGTAGGAGGCCTCCTAACTTTGTTAAAATAGAAAACTATTTTAGGCATTGTTGGTAGTCGAGTTCTTCCATCACTGGCTGAAACTATTATTTCATTTATACTTTCCTAACATTGTTACAAGTTACAAGCTGATATAGGGCTACAATTTCTGGCAGGTGCAGCATATGTTTTTAATCCTTGTGTAAATATTTGAATATGCTCAGACCCTGATTCTTGGATTAAATGTTTGGTAATAGATCTAACAACATGCATCAAACTCCCCACCGCTGTGCTGAAATATTTCCTCTGTAAATATTTCAGTAAAATGTCTCTCTCCACAAAACAAGTACAAGATTCCACATACCACCATCATTTCTGCAACGACTTAGGTCAGTAAACACACAGCAATTTATGAGCTCATGAGCTATCATTCAGTACTTAACTTACTTCATGCAAATCAGACAAAAAACATGCTGAAAAAAAGAGTAAAAAGAGTTTTACATAATTCCCTCATAATTTTCCTGCTTCCAGACCCCTCCTTATTTTTTTTAAAAAGCAGAACATGCTATTTTTACATCAGGGTTCAAATTCATTGCATGCATACCAAACCATACACTGCAGAGTCAAGAAATTAGTTAAGCAGAGATTTCCTGTCTTTTACTTTGTGGCTTTGTGCCTACAAAAGTAGTATTAGTGTAAGCTGGAAAACAGTCATGGTGAAATTCACGTGTGTTTTGAAATGCACAGTAAGGATCTACAACGAGCCTTTTAGACAACTTCCTCATCCTTTCCCAGCACACTCAAACACACACACACATACGCAGACACACACACACAAGTAGTGTTTACCATCGGTTTGCTAAGAGGACCAACAGATTTCTCAGAGGCCAGCCCGGATGTTGAGATAGAGTACACGGATCATAGATGCCCACAGTAACCTAGAAAGTGAAAGAGAGATATAACAGAATCTAATCTGATCGTAGGGATGAGCCTATAGTACTGTACTATACCGTGAACTAAACAATCCCACAGTACTTGAATCTTTCCAATGGTGAAAAAATAAAACTTCAATGCATTTTTTAGACATTTTAAATCATACTGATTCCATTACAAAAACTGAAATAGTACCTTCTTGGAATCAGTGAAGAATGTATCCCAGTCGCCAAGTGGAACCATTTGAACAGAGTCATCTGTGTACTTCATTAGGAAGTAAGGAACCGCAGTGGTTCCTCTTTTGATACACAGACCATCATAGGCCTCCTGCAAGGCTGCGATCTGAGACAGAAATAATGAGATGTCAGCAATAATTATAGAAAGGTCTGAGCTTGATACTATACATTAACATCACCTGCCGTGAACATATAATATTTATATATATATATATATAGCTTTTAAAGGGCATTCATGAATAATATCCATACATTTCCTGCTGCTTATCCAAGGCCAGGTTGTGGTAGCAGCAGGCTAAGCAAAGTAGTCTTACATGTCCCTCTTCACAGCAGCCTTCTCCTCCTGGGGGATCCAGAGGTGTTCCCAAGCCAGATGATATATATAATCTCCAGCCTGTTCTGTGTCTAGCACTGGGTCTACTAATGAGATGTACCAACCTCAAAAGGAAGGCACCCACAAGGCATCCTGATTAGATGCCCAAAACATCAGCCTAATATCTGGGCTCCTATCTCTTACGGAGAGGCCTGCCACGATACGGAAGAAACTCATTTCAGCCACATGTTTCCACAATCTCATTTTTCAGTCACAGCTGCCGACCTGTGGGCCAATCACCCTCAGGAATAGGCACTGGAGGTGGGTGCATTGCAATCCAGGCACCAATCACCTTCAAATTTGTATCAACGTCTTTTATAGTGACACCTGCCTCAGAGTGCAAAATTTGTTCTACTCTTTTCAAAAAAATGCCATTATTTCATGAACATTGTGAATGAAAATTCATATTTTTGCATTAATCTGCTTGATAAATGCAGAAAATTACTGAAAACTAGGTTGGTTTTAAGATGTTACAACAAGTTTTGCGATACACTGATAACATTATGACTGGTCAACCTTAAAAAGCTTTGTAGACTTAGCTGGCATCTGCTAAAGTTGGAGTTTATCAGTCAGACTGCCAGAGTCACTGGTCAGGGAAGTCATATTGGGATTCTGGCTGAATGAAACTGAAATGATGAATGAATCTCAATTATGAACTGTCAAGGTGTGACATAACTCTGATAAAATAGATTCATAGAGAGAGAGAGACAATAGAAAGGGAAACGTGGAAGAGAGAAATCGTCATCACTACAGCCTGCTGTTGCCGTCACGCTGTTCCCTGTTCATGAGTCATTCTAACTCTCTTTTAATGAGGCATTTTCACTCCTTGGATCCACAGACCTGAGAGGTAACAATTCCCTTGAATTTTATACTGGTGTATAACCTACACAGTATTGGGCAGAGCAGGTGGATTTAAAGAACACTGTTAGGAGCTGAAACCGTCTAATTATAGTATAGCAAACTTAAATCATAATGCAGTAGTTCATCTTCAAAAGTTTAGAAATTGTAATGAACATCAACATTTGAAGAATCCATATGTGTGTGTCAAACAAAAGCTGAAAACTGCAAGTAGTAATTTATCTACAGCCTCATTCAAAAAGTACTGCCAAATATGTTAATTCCAGTAGCTGTGTAATAATCTTTAAAGCAAACCTGTTTTGCTGAGAACACTTGTTCTAGGACAGAAGGCTGTCGGACAATCTTTATTCCCTCTGGGAAACAGAGTGCAGGGAAGCAGAACCAGTAGTAGAAATGGTATTTCTTCAAATCCTGGAAAAATGTTCAATAAAATGGAAAAAAAAGAGTGAAAGATAAATAGATAGATATTGATTCATAGAAAAAGAAATGAACAAATGGAACAAACACTTATAAAATGCGGTTTATACGCACTGCAAAGGTCAGCAGTATGAATCTGCAGAGGAGGGATGGGTCTTTCAAAGCAGCCCCAGACTGTATAGCGTCCCATATCTACAAAACAACCGGAGATGAAACATTTCATTTGTTAAATCACTTCTCAGTTGCACAACTTAGTGATTATTTCTGATGTCTCTTTTACAGAAATTCCCCACCAGATGTGAACTGAACGTGTGTGACTGAGAAAATCCCCACTGGATGTCTTTTTGTTTTACCTCCTTGGCCTCTTTCTCCAGCAGAGCCTTCTTATCTGTGGTCTTAAATGCGTCGAGTGTGTTGGTGTTATACAGCGTTCCAATAGCTGGACAGCAACGTGCTGGAGTCGGACCATCCCTACCAGCAAAACACACAATACCTTTGCATTAAACTGTATGAACGCAAACTGTACTGTATGTACTGTACTCGAATGCAGCACGCATCGTTTTGTAAACACACAGTTGCTTTGCTGAAGGCTGAACCTTGAACTAACCTGGCTGATAAATAAAAAGTGAAGTTCAGCCATTCAGTATTCCAAAACAATGAAGACTTTACTGACACTCAACTTTTATAAGCACTGTACAAAGGCTTAAAAAGGAAACCATCTTGATTTCGATAAATGTGTGAAAGATTATCATAATTGCTAGGATAATGACCGTCTCTTGTTTTTTTCGAAACAGGTCGACATAATAAAAGACCCATCATTTCTGGCCACATACATTAGAGATATATTTCAATATATAATTTGACTAAATCTCATATTGACTTATACATGAAAAATTCAACACTGGTTTATTTGTGAGCAAATCACATTGTACAAAATTAATTCTGTAAAACAAGCCTTTTACAGTATTAGTTGTCTACTGTTAGAGCCTGTATTACAAGACTTCTCAATCAATTTGTTTTTGTTGGTGCCTCAACCCTTTTAGTTACATTTGCATTAAATTACATTGTTCATTGCACTTTAAAGACTAAATAACAAGAGAAGAACTTAGGTTTAGCATAAGGTTTATATCAGCAACATACTAAACTGTACTTACACATCAAATGCACTGAACTCCAAAGTCAGGCGAGTGGGCAAACCAAGTGGGTCACCTATAAGACAGAAATTTGAATAAAATGTTTTCCATGTGTGTAACACTGCATATAAAAGATGTTTTAAATAAATGTAATATCTAGAATCATCAAAGTGAAAAAGCAGTGACTGAAGTGTCATCGTTATAATGATCCCATCTGATCTCAACACTCACCATTGTAGTAATATCCTTTGATACATTTGGGGCTCTCGTCCAGTCTGTAGTCATTGAGTTTCTTCTGAGTAAGCTCGTGCCAGAAGCCTGCCTCCAGAGCACTGCTGAAGGGAGCAAACTGCAGCTTCAGGTCTGCAGCGGAGGACGCTGCTCCACTGGTGTCAGATGCCATCACAACTTCACAAACAGGCCGAGCAGTCAAGTACTACAAACTGTAAAATTTAACAGTTGTGGTTTAAAAAAACAGTTGCAGGCTCTAAACTTTGTCATAATTTAGACACAGTACCACAAACAAACAATAAAAAGTATAATAATTCTTTAGCTGCTGAGCTCATGACCTCTGATGGTGCTGTTTCATTCACAATCCAGGGAATTGAACAGTAAAAGGAACACAGTGAAATGAGTGAGCTATTCACTCCACCAATAAGTCAGTGGGTAAAGACCAAAGAAAGAATTGATGCATCAACCAAAGTACATTTTTAAATCATTCACAAAAGGACAAAGACAGCGGGTGTTATATGTTGTACAGATTGTGAAGTCTTTTGCAGTAGATTTGTGGCTATACAACTGAAGCTGAATAGGCTAAATTTATCATGACATAAGTGAACCCAAAGTATGGATATCTTCTATACTGTAATTATGTGGGTACTATCAATTAAAATTGATTGACAAATAACATGATTTTGACAATCAAATAAATGTTTTAGTCATTTATTACATACAGATATCTAAATAGTCCCTTGCTTTTTGCTTTTTTTATATCATTACTAAGATAAAATACTGTTAAAAAAAGGATATGACAAAACAATACTTTATTAATCCACAGGAGAAAATTCAAGAAAGAATACTGGGTTTTGTGACTGTTGGCCACTCTACATAAAGAATTCAGACACATTTCTTTCTTTCTCTATGGCGACTTATGACAAGCCTTTGTCACTATCTTTGACATTTCAGAATAAATACAGTTAATCAAGAGGTTATATAGACATAGATTAATCTAAAGGATAATATGCCAACTGGTAACATATGACACTTCTGATGTTAACATTTTTACACATCTGTCTGGCCAATTCAGCAAAAATATGAACTTCACACTCCCTGTGTGTTACTTTATATGGATGTTATTATTCATATTGCCAAACATGTAGCACCAACACATCTAACACTTAAACACTAGCTAATGTAATTACAGTTAATGTGTGTTCAAATGCCATACTTACTTTTTCAGGACTTTTACTTGTTACTTACTGTGCAGTAAGTTAACAGACCAACAGACCTCACAGTGAAAAGCAGAAGCTTTGACAGCTTTTACTGCTCTGACGTTTTTCACACACGACTAGCATATCCAAGGAAAACAGACCAAAATATTAGGACATAACTGTATTCAAAAACAGACAAATTAAGGTAACGTTAAAAGAAACCAGACACACGTTCACATCAAACTAACAAGCTGAGCTTTGTACACTTACCAGAGATGCTTACTTCCTGGTGAAGTTGATCATGTGATCGCTGGACTTGTCAATAAAGCAATGCACTATGGGTAAGTAGCCGGCCAACTTAGCTTAGCTGCTACAGAAGTCTGTCTCTGTGTCTTATGGTGCGTTTACCATTGAATGAAATATGAAGAACCAAAATAAAAACAAGAACGCGCAAACGATGAAGCATGAGAAAACTGATAAAAACCTGTACGCGCCGCTTCTTTTCATGTCGGTCTGAGCAGAAATGTAATGTACGGTTGTTTAAGGAGCAAGCCAGCCACCGGGAAGGAACGTACTTTATGTCAGTTTGTCACACCAGTATCACCGGTTTAAGTAGGTTAAGTCACCACTGAAACTAAGGTGTATTTTAACAGGAAGACGTCCACAATTCCGGAAATGTAAAGAGCTACGAACTAATTTTCACCAGAATGGTCACCGGGAAATCAGAAATTGGGTCCATCTATAAAGCGGCTGTGACACAATGAGTTAGGGGCCGTGTCAAAATTATAATGCTGGAAAAAACGCACAAGAAGTTAGAGCCATGGGTTGAGAGGGAACAAGAATGAGGGACCAGGATGGAAGCAATGAATTTAGAAATACAGATAGGGCTGGTGAGATGGACAAAAATGTTATTGCATTAAAAATTTCATATAATTAGATATCAACAATTATCACGAAATAAGTCATTAGGCTATTTCTTTCAAGTTTAGAGGTTTAGAGTTTTTGATCCTAAGTGAAATTTGAAGAAACCAGATGGTTTTTAAACTATTCTTTAATGCCCAAACATGGCAAGTACTGGATCACTTAACAAATCTGAGGTAGAACATTCAAAACAGTTGTATGAAAAAATATTTTTTCAACAAATATGCACGAGTCAAATTAAGTACAATCTTTTTTCAGTTCCTATAACAACAAAAATATCTTAATAGAAAATTTAAGTTGTAAGTCGTTTGTGATTCAAATGACTTAAATAAAACATTTACTGAACATTTATTTAATTGTTATTGAGGAAAATTATATTGTGATGATTATCATTATTGTTTTATTGCCCAGCCTTTATACAGAGGAAGTGAAATCTTTAAAATATTATCTGTATTTGCAATGGCAATTTTTTTCATTTTATCATTTCATTACATGTGAACTCAATTTGCTTTACAGTGAAAGACAAAATATACATATAAGCATGAGAGAATAGATATAAATAAGAGTAAAAGCAAGAGTAAATTGCAAAAACTGAATTAATGACGCATACATCAAACATATATTAAATCTACCACACAGCTTGTTCCAGAAAGCAGAACCAAAATAATCTAATTCTGGGTACAGTTAGGGGCGGCCCCGGCCTTTCTGTGTGGAGTTTGCATGTTCTCCCCGTGTCCGCGTGGTCCTCTCCAGGTGCTCCGGCTTCTTCCCACCATCCAAAGACATGCAGGCTAGGTTAATTGGTGTTTCCCAAATTGTCCTTAGGTGTGAGTGTGAGTGGTTGTCTGTCTCTGTGTGGGCCTGCGATGGACTGGCGACCTGTCCAGGGTGTACCCTGCCTTTCGCCCAATGTCAGCTGGGATAGGCTCCACCCCCCCCCCCCCCACGACCCTGTACGCAGGATAAGCGGTTGACGATGGATGGATGGGTACAGTTAGACAGCCTGACAAACTCATCAGGTTATAATCTATATATAGAATAGGTAGAAAACTTTATTGTCATTGTCATTTGTGACTTCATTCATCAATCATTAAGCAAGTCACAAGTGAAGTGATTTCAGTACCAGAGTAATATGTTTGAATATTGGACTCTGGCTGCTACATTTTGAATGAGCTGTAGCCCAACCACTAATTGTTTGGATAATCCTCTAAATAGAGTGTTACAGTTGTCTAACCTGCTAGATCCAATATTTTTAGCGTCAGTCTGAGATATAAATGCTGTAAATTTTGATTTGTGATAAAATTCTCTTCTGGTGATAATGGTAATGTGGTTTTCAAAATTGTGATCATATCCAAAAAAAATGACGTGCTCATAGTGTTTCAGAGACAGTGGATAAATGTTCAGACTTTTAGGACCAACTCTGAGTATCTCAGTCTTTATTCAGCTGTAAAATGTTTCTGGACATCCATCAATTAATATCATTAATTCTGTTTACTAGTTTGTTAACAGGACTGAGATCAGCACATGACTAAAACAACATGAATAAAACATGAAGCCTTTGAATTAAAATGTCATGATGAACAGTCTCAAAGGCAGCAATGAGATCAAGCTAAGCTAAAATCGAAGTTCTCTCAGTCACTGTTGATCTGAAGGTCATTGATTTTTGTTATTATAGGTGTTTTGGTGCTATGATAGGCACTAAATCTATCATATATATTGTGAGTTGAAAGATTTTCATCCAGGTGTTTGCACACAACTTTTTCAAGTATCTTGCTAAGAAAAGAAAGTTTGGAAATTGCTTTATAATTAATAATTACAGATGGATCTCAGTTGGTTTTCTTCAACAAAGGTAAGTACACTTAAGAGAAGCAAGGGAAATGCCAGTCTGCATAGAGTGATTAATAATATTTTTTTATGTCATTCAGAAAGCAGTGAAAGACAGATTTGAACAGTTCGGTAGGGATGAAATGAAGAAAACAGGTGCAAGAATTATTTCCTCCACGGCCCGCATTTACCAAGCCTCTTAGAATTACTCATATAAACACTGCTAAGAACTGACTTAAAAGTTAAAAAAAATCTTGTCTCAAAGCAGAATAATTCATATTGAATGGTGAAATTCCTAAGAGGAGTTTACATTTAACAGACATTTGACAATAAATAATTTTTAAGAGAATACATTATACATTGGAAATAAAAGGTTAAAAAAGTTGATCTTTTTAAGAGTGCCACTAATTGTGCCTACTACTCCTGGGAAGCCGGGTGTTTGCATGTGTTTGGATTACAGAGGGCGTTGTTGGGATGATGATAAAACAAGTGACAATGTGTGGAGCTATGAGTGCCATCCTTTTTTCCGTGACAGTCCAGCTTATTGATGGTTGTGATGGCCACAAATCATCAGCATTGCCTTGCTGTGTTTGTCCTGTGGCAGAGAAACAAAGTTTCATCACCACCTTCAATTCATCTGAAAATGCATAGATGCATAAAGTCAGTGGTCAGATGATGTCCCTCACCAACTCGCTGACAAAGATGATGCCTGCGCTGTCTAAACGATACTCTATAATTAACAGCAAATGGTCAAATAATTCCTAAATATTATACCTCTGCTGAAAGATTTGCACATGTCTCTATCTCCACAGTGCCATCACAAGCCCCTAAAACTCCTAACCACTTGAGAGACTTCTCGAGCTGTCTTAAATAACTGGGAGAGTAAGAGTGATTCTTAGCTTTAAGACATTTGATTACCTGCTTTTGTACTTAAGTTTCAAAGTAGGAGTACATTTCATGAATTCTCAGCACTTAAGACTAAAATGGCACTTTGAGAAACTTGATACCGGCCCTGGACTTAACAGGTGAGAATGTGGACATTGAGCTCAAGGTGAGAGAGTGAGGCAGGGCTAGATATCTCATGAATCGATCACCCCACCTCCTATGCCAAAAAAATACAAATTTGTTTTGAGGTTTAAAAAAGGGTTAAGTTGTAATAAGTAAATTACTTTTGGTTAATGAGTAGATTGAAGAGACTGAAAAGTGGCCTAGGCAGAAAATCAGTTTGGGCACCTCCTGTCCTCAGTATGTTTCTCGAAGCCATATGAAGAAAAGAAAAGAAAAAGAAATAAAAATCCCACTTGTTTTATTTCTAAATCTAACATTTTCCTTGCCTCTCATCTCCTCATACAGTTGGTTGTCAGTCACTGCTTCACACTTACCATTGTGCTGGTTTAATTTCTATTTTCTTAACTGCCAGTAGAATAACTCCTTTTGATTTTGAATAACACTTACAAAAGTCACAGTAGAATTCACTAGAATGAAATGGGACCCCTTCAATGTGGTTTTTGGTTCATGCAGCAGTTCAAGATGGGGGGGCTCAGTATCTTGAGACACTGTTGATATGGATAAGGCTGTTAGCCACTGGCAGGCATGGCAAATGTCTGCCATGTCCTGTCAGTTAAATTTGCTCTCATCCAGCTCACTCCTGTTTATATATATATAACATGAAAAACATTTTATTATTAAGTACAAATATCCACTGAGATACATCCAACACACACCTCAGAAATCCATAAAACAGACCACTACCACTCAGGGATGTAAAGAGACGATTTTGAGGGGCCATGGATGAATAATCAAAAAAATCTTTACACTTCACAAGAGTTAAAAACAGTTTCAACACACTGACCACTTAACCAGATATACTGAGTGTGGAATGCTGTACAAATATCTAATTAATGAGAACCTTAGTTTTAGGCAAACATGGAAAGCAACTGCAAATTACCTAGGCCTACAATAAATCAACCATAAAATAACTTTCATCCTGTTCAATCCATAAAGAAAGAAATATGAGGAGTGCAGAAGTCCTCAATAAAAGAAACAAAGGCTGAGACTGAAAGTGATGATGATATCGCTCATTGTATTAGAGCTTGGTAGACTTTCTTACAATAAAAGTAAAAAATAGTATATATGATAATTACTTTAATTTGGTCAATGGGACGATTCGGCTGAAGCGCTTCAGTCCCTAAAGCTACGTTCTGCATGTGAATGCCACAATGCGTAGTGAAAGTTAAACGGGTTGCATGATGTAAAAACATTTATATTAACAGCCCTGTTTACTGTGGGTGGTGTTCCTTCAGCTAAAGTACAGAATCATATTGTCCTAGTTGTTGTTTCTGTGCACAAAATCTTTGTCCAAAAACCTTGTTTTTTATATTGTGCTCACATGGTCCAAACATTCTGCATCATCAAATTAACACAAACTAATTGGCTTTAAGAAAACCTAAGGCCGGGTAGTTTGGTATGTTTCTGAGCAAAAAAACAAAAACAAAGAAGCTGCCATCTGCAGAGTGTCATGTGCTTTGAACCTGGCTGCAACATTTTCTCCCCAAGGCCCCCAAGCAGGTTCATCCAGCTTATTCTTTGGAAAACTAAATGGAGTATATTCAAACCCCATTTATAATTGCCTCATTTTGAATAGGGACTACCACCCCTCAAATGACAGGTGCTCTGGTTGTCATAACAAGAAGCATTATTAAAAATGAAAGTGATCATTAGAATGCTAGACCAAGACCTTTGCTCTTTGTGCTAGGAATAAAACTATTCAGGGAATGAAACAAGGCCAGGGCTTTATTGTGATAAGTGTCTAACCATTCTTGCAGAAATGTCTGTATGATTCACATGATGAATGCATCGTCACAGTGGGACAGAATATGCACTAAATATACTTTAGTGGAAGATGGGGGCTGTTTTGTGTGTGTGTGCACTTAAGGGGTAGCAGAACTTCATAACTTTGGTCTGTGAAAAAATTAAGAAAGAACATCTGAAAAATAGTTATTCTTGAATACCAGCTGGATACGGGCTCTGTCGTGTTAACAGCAATGAACTGTAGAGATGACAATGCAATCACACACATGCGTCTTCTATTCATATCATCACCTCTTCCAGCTCAGTTCCGCCCCCCTCTGATTTTTTTCATTTTGGCTAAGTAGTGACTCACCAACTCGTCTGTATTCACTGGACACAGGAAACATGGGTTGTCATTGCAGTAGTATAACCCATTTCAGACACTATTATTCACATATTAAAGTCTGAAATACAGTAATAGGCCTCTGACATGAGAACAAAATACAATTTATTAAACATGACAAATTGTTTTTTGAAAATCAGAACACATTGTTTGAACTGATATTATGGAAATGTTAATTGTAATATAAGTTACCTTTTATTTCACAACTGGATTGGAGGCGTAACCTTTTTCAATGGGAAACATAATTGTGCTGTAATGTTGGGCCTCTAGAGCTGATGGATACACTTTGTGTGTTTGTTCTCAATATTTATTCGAAACCAATGTATTAAATGAGTCTCAACTTTGGTCGCTTTTCTGTAGGGTATAGAATAATATTTAGTGGTCTTTGACTAATGGTATAAAAGAAGGTGCTACCTCACATCCTAAAATGGATGAGTGTTAAAAGCTGAGTTCGTAAAAGGCAGGTTTGAAAAAACAAATGTGGTTTAACAAAAGGGTTTAAGTGGTTACCATGTTGTTCACAGTGTTAAAATGTGTGATTCAGTCATAGAGCCAATGTTTAGCAAGTGCTTGAGTATTATGTAAAATGTATATATATGTATGTGTGTGTTTGTGTGGATATAAGGTACTTGTTCTCTTAATAGCTTTTCTTTACATTACATTTTTGCTGATACACTCCACTTCTACTTGAGGATAATAGAGTTAACAAAGCACAAACAGGTAAAATGAGACCAGAACATTTCTATGGGTTATTAAGATGGTGATTGTAAAGTGGCAATCCTTAAGATTTCAGGCCTGGTTGATTTAGCAACACCTTTTAGCAGTAAATATTACTAATACGGTACAGGTCACAGAATTCTGGGGGCAGCAAAACAAACTATTGTCGTTTTAATAAAGAAGTCTGGCAGTAATTGACCTTTTTCCATGAGCAACCATGATGTAATTCTATGCTGCACACGGCATGAGTCCGCGAACAGCAGGGCACAGTGAAAGGAGTTGGTAACCTTGCTGAGAAGTTGGAGGTGTGCAGCCGGTCACCTGCAGCTCTTAATCTAACAGCTAGCTCACTGTGGCTGCCCCTCATTGTTTCATAACTCCCTGCAATATTTCAAATAGATCTGCTGTCAAAAAATGCTATCAATTACCATGTCTTGTTTTGTAGATGCATTTTTAATTCATGATAGCAGTAGGTATAAGCTCACTTGACAAACATTGCATTTCCTCTGACTGCTTCATAATAAATATCAACTAGTGTTTCACCAGATGAATGCTTTTACTGTCAAGCTGCAGCAGTAGGAAGTGTTCGGTTTGCATTAACATCCTTTTTTCCCAGGAATGTCGCCACAGAGACCCAGTTTGTAATACGGCAAATATACAAATGTTACAATACTTTGATTAGTAGGCCATAGGCTCAGTCACCCCAGACTATTATTTAAATGAAAATCCTCGAGATTGCCACTTTAATGTGTTAAAACACAACACACTTTTTAAAGATTTATAGATCGCATGTTTAAAAACTATCAAAACGAATGGTAAAATAAAGAAAAAATTTAACAGATCCCAAATCAGCCTTCCAAGGGGTAATGGTTCACTAGACACATGGCGAGATTTTTCCTTGACTGACATTACAAAGGACAACTAATGCCCCATATCCTGTTTTAATGATGAGAAAACTGTGACAAAAACTCACAAATGCATGGCAGTGCTTGTAAAATGCTAAATTGTATTTGCATTATGCTGTAACCTGATACCTCTCTGGTTCTGTACATTGATTGTGCAAAAAGATAAACAGATTTTCTTTAAAAACACATTTTGGACATTGTTTTCTCTCCGTTCTGGGCCAGAGCCAAGACACTAGATTCATGCTTCTGTTTTCAAGGTTGAGAGATCAAATTCTTTTGAGTTTAAAAGTCTCTGGTCCTAGACACACTGTATTATCATTAGCATAACATAGACAAAATAAATAACATTAAATTCAGACAGCAAACTGTTGCCATGAGTCTGAATCGAAGGGCAGCAAGTTACAAAAATAAAATCTAGAACAGAAATAAGTGATTCGGTTTTATCTACACTAAGCTCACCCATGAAAGGGACTTTAAGACATGTAATTGATGCAAACTGAATATCAGCAGCATTTAGACACCTATGACTTCGTTCTGCTTTTCAGAATGTCAGTATATTCCTGAAGACTCGTTTAAAGTTCCCATTGCAGAGCGGGTATATAAAAGGGTTGAGAGTGGAGTTGATGTAACCTAGCCATATGGTGAACATGTGAAGGTCATGGTGCACACACTGTCTGCAGAACGCCATGACCATGAAAGCTATGAAGTATGGTATCCAACACAACAAGAAAGCAGCAATTATGAAGCCCAACTGCTTGGCTGCCTTGTGCTCTTTATGGATCCTCAGGCTTTGGATACGCTGACGTGATTGGTCAATAAACCTCTGCCACGTCTGCCGCAGGGTCACTGCATTAGCTGCGTCCAATTTGCCATCTTCAACCACTTCCTCAGTCCAGGGCAGAGCGTGGTTGGGGTCGTAGTTGTTGTAGAGCACTGAGGTGTACCTCTGCACGTCTGAAACCTGATTGATATCACAGACACCGCTCACTGAGTTTGGTACTGTGACGTGACACTCATTTAAAGACGCTTGAAGTTTGTTCTCATTATTCCCCTCTGAGCAAATTACATCCTGGGGCGCAGGAGGTCGACTGAGGGAAATCTCTGCGTCTGCCTGTTTCTCCTCAGGAGACAGGGAGCACCTTTTGACCTTTTTTGCCATTCTGAGTCTTTTTGTTGTCATGCCGAGAAACGTCGTCTGCTGGCAATTCACACCAATTTTTCTGTGAGATCTGGATGAAGCAGTTTTAGTTTTGTCCCCATCCTCGAGGGAATATGTCTGATCTAGAGTGTTCTGGTCCAACAAGTATTGTTTTTTCGAGAGTTCCAGTGGAACCTCACATTCCCTTTTGGGTGACTTGGAGTCATTTTTGACGGACATTTGAGCATTTTGTCCATTCTCGTTTTCCCCAAATGAATCAGTCGGATGAATGATTCTCTCCCTGTCCCTGAGATGTTGCCTCACTGCCAAGTAGATGTGTGTGTAAAACCACAGCATCAAAACTGAGGGTACATAGAAGTTGAAGATGGCAGTAATAACCTTGAACCAAGTGACAAAGCGGAAATCCGTGTCACACTTGTTCTCCTCCTCAGGTTTAAGGTCTACATGAGTGAAAGACCTCCATCCTAAGATTGGAATAATCCACATCATCGACAGCAGCCAGGCTCCGCAAATCATCACGCTGGCCTTCCCCCGGGTTCTGTATTTCAGGTACTTGAGCGGCTGTCTGACAGAGCGGTACCTATCCAAGCACAGAATAAACAAGCTGAAAATTGAGGCTGTGCTAGCCACATAGTCCATAATCAGCCAAAATTGGCAGACAGCCCGTCCCAGCTTCCATTCATCCTCCAGCAAATACACCAAATTTAGAGGCATAACTGTGGTCCCCACAATGAGATCCGCCACAGACAGGCTGACAATGTAGAGGTTGCCGACAGTGTGGAGGCTTTTCTCTCTCTTTACAGCATAAAGAACAAGCAGGTTCATTATGACTGTGAGGAGAGAAAGAAGTCCTAGAAAGACTCCCAGCAGGGCGTTGTGGAAGCGGCCATGATGGGTCAGGGTGTGATTGCTCCTCAGGGAGTCACCATCAAGGAGGCCACTCCAGCTGTTGTTGCTGTTCTTGATGTAGCTGTTGAGGTGGAGAGGGTCTGTGGAAGGTGACAGACCAGATTCCATCATGGTAGGTGAGATGGTCACCTCTGAATCCAGTCACATCATGGAAAATTGTAAGCCAGTGTGTCTTTTAACTGTCGGCCAAAACATGTATGGAACAGTAAGGTGAGGAAGGTGTTTTTACTCAGTTTGGATCATACTCTCGCAGCCTAACAGCCAGTGGACTGTCTGTCCATTTGTTATGTAAATCCAGACTGTTAACTCCTGGAAAACATAAACAAAAAAACATTAGAATGTGTTTTGAGCCTTGTTACTTCACTTGAACGTGTTTGACCTTCACTGTGCAGGAATGACCCATGTGCAGAGTTTGACACATGAGGACTGTTTTCACATTAATCTGCTGAATCTGTGCTCACCTGAAACCTGAGTTTAAGTTTCAGACGTGCACATAAATGATTTTGTGACATAAGAACTATTTTGGAAGCCAATAGTTGTCCAATATGCAATTTACACAAATGTGTTGTGAAACTTGAAGCCTCGAGTGCATACATACTTTTCAGTGAAGTGGGAGACATCTTGTGCCCAGCACTTTACATTTTGAAATGAAACAAATGAAATATTCATAGGTTCTATATTTTTCTACAAGAAAGAAAGAGTAGATGTAATTGTTGTTGTGGAAGAAGATTTAAAATACTAATTTTAAAGTAAAAGTCCTGCAGTCAAAATCCTACTTAAGTGAAAGTGCAGAAATATTAATATAATAATATAATTAAAGTATCAAAAGTAAAAGTACTCAGTACTCATTATGTAGAGTGCCCCTTTGGCTGATATTATTACATATAACATTATTAAAAACTGATGTATGAATTTGTACATAGCATTTTACAGTTGTGGCTGGTAGAGGTGGAGCTAGTTTTAAATACTTGAAACAGCCTACAGTTAGGTAGTTTAGTCCACTGTTCGCCAACCTAGGGATTGGGCCTCACCAAAGGGTCACAAAATAAATCTGAGAGGCTGTCAGATGATTGATGGGCTAGTAAAGTTAGTTTACAAATGAATGTAAAATGGGAGTATAAAGACTGTGGCAGCGAAAAACAGACTGGGAGTCGTAAAATAAATGGCGCAGGGGGCTGGAGCCAATCCCAGCTGACATTGGGTGAAAGGCGGGGCACACTCTGGACAGGTCGCCAGTCCATCGCAGGGCCCACTTAATTTCCATCATTGTGAATTTTTTACCACTTTTTGTGGGGAAAAAACATCTTAGACAAAGACTTTATATTTGTTTGTAAGTCTTAAACATGTCTTAAGGGGATCTTTAATAAAACAGACTGAAGAGAGATATAAACAGTTTCAGTGCCCACATGAAGAAACTTGAATACTGCTCAACACATCCTGTAATGTTTTTACTATTTTGGTTTGGATATACATGCGTCTCTCTTGCTCTTTCTTTTTCACTGTCCAGCTGGCTTTCTTTAACACTCATGCAAGGGGAGGGTGACAAATCCCATCAACAACACAGCAGTAGACAAACTGTGTGATTTGAGAGAAGGAGGCACTGATATGTTCCCGGTGCTGTATGATGGAATCTATGTCTTCGGATTTACTACACCATGATCAAATGTTTGAGTCTGCACAGCAAGACGTCTCATATTAAAACATACCAAAATGCTACTGGAAAAGCACTTTTCTCCACTATTTTGGGGTATTGATTTTTAAGACAGTGTGACTGAAATAAATCTGTTGCCATGGTGGCAGGGGGGAGTTTTATGTGATTAATCTGTGAATTGAAATATGTCATTTAGCTTTCTTAGGATCATCAGACTCAAACCTCCGTATAAAACATTACGTAGAAAAATTAATTATCCAACAAAACCATCACGTCCCACTCATATCAAATAATTTCTATAAACTAGGAGATGCTGCAACTGAAAGTGCTGGAATCAATGCCACCAATGTACATGTAAATCCAAATTGTGTTGTCTGAGTATACAGCAAAATCCAGCCTGCTAAATGAATGAATCTATTAATTAAACACTAACAATTTTAAGAACTTGGACATTTTTGTCTGCATATCTGTGTCTGCTTACTCACTCATGACACACACTCAGGAGGAGGAGGAGGAGAAAAAAACACCAAGCTCACAAGTGTTTAATGCTTAGTGGGGGAAAAACAAGTACTTAACAGTAGTGAGGGGTGAAATATTTTCAGGAGAGCATCCTCACAGAATGACTCATTCCAACTGTCATCGTGGATAATAAATCGGGGCAATGCTGAAAGAATACACATTTTTGTTTACACCTCCCTGCCTCTACCAAATTAAATAAGTGAATGAATAGGTCAGAGAGACTGAGAGAAGCACTAAAGCACTGCCCTGTGGATGGTGTATGATGGATGTTAAGTCCCCATAGACTTCCAGCTTCATCATTTAATCAAGTAGGGAGAGTGACAGGAGCATATTCCAGCTTTACAAAGCCTCAAATTGGTGATGAAGTCGTTTTTATACCATATTTAAACCAATTCAAATAGATGCTGTAGGCTATATTGTGATCCCCACATGAGAAACTTTTATGGATGCCACTCAATTAACAGAGAGCGTGTATCATTGGCTTTAAACCTCTTTGGCTTTGAATGTGAATTTTGAGTTGAAATGTATGATTTCACACACAACTATTTTCTCTGTTCCGTTTATAGCCTCGGTGTTTATACAATAACTGCCTCCGCAACACAAATATTTAGGAACCTTATTACTCACCGAATTCGCAACGAATAACAAGATAAAGAGAGACAGGAAAAAAACCTTACAAGTGCTGCGTGTTTTTTTGTTGTCTATGTGTGTGAGTAGCACACTTCTTATCGCTCCAGAAAGGGCAGGATATTTATCCGGCACTAATTGTTCAATATGATTAGCCTATCTGTAATGACCAGTGCCTTTCTGATTTCATTAGAAAAGAGCGGGGACACAGATTAATCGTGCTTTAGTTTGTCCTGTTGGGACCCGATGGAGCCTATCTATCAAAAATGAATAATGGCTCTTGTGCGAAATAGCCTACTACAAGAGAGAACCACCTGTTGAGCCGCTGCAAAATCTCGTTTGAAAACTTTTAGGCTGTCAGCACAACCGACAAACACATGCATATGTTCTAGTCGGGCAATAATATGGCTTTCGCTAGTTACCATAAAAAAAAGTTTAGCAGTTAAAATGTCAGTTATTGTCGCCTATATGTGTCTGTCCAGTGAAAGTAGACAGTTTTAGACTTACCAATGATGTATACGACTTTCCAGGAAAGACCGTTTAATTGCTGCCTGTATCCGGGTGAAAATCAGAAAACGAGTGAAGGACAGAGGTTGGAATTGCAAAGAAAACGTCTCCCTTCCTCCCTCCCTCTCCCTCTCCAGCTCTTGCTCTCTGCCTCTCTTCCCCTCTGAACTGATTGAATACAGACTTTGGAGTATAGGCAACATGAACGTGATATCCACGCAATTGCAGCTATATTCACCTGTATGAGTGGCTCATAATGATTTGAAATGGTGTGAAATGGTTGTGTGTATGATTCACAGCAGGGAAATGTAACTTCCTACATGTCATGAGCACAGTGACATATACACAACTGTAATGAAAACAGCTAATAGGTCTGTAAATACTGAGATTTGTATTCTGCAGTACCTGTTTAAATCTTTTTAACTTTCATTTACACTGGAGCCATTCTATGGAAATCCTGAATCAGATCGAGGTCGGTCTGAGACTATAGGGACAGCAAGAACAAGGGACCATGATAAGATCCTCCAATCACAACACACAAGCTAGAGTGAGAACTGTCAGCATACAGTTTGCCAAGCGGTGGCAAAAACACACTGTTGTTATGGACTGACTGGGTGTCAGCAGGTTCACTCGACAAGTCTAATATTAAATATACTAAATCGTAATTGTGTATTTGGGTTGCTATCCTGGTTTCAGGAGTCTTTTGCATATTATTTCACTTGATTCCTCACCTGGAGAGCCAACCTCTCCAGCTAAATGGCTGTCTTAGGGCAGCATGTCCACCTATGCCAATGTGCTTCTCACCTCTGCTGGTGTTATAGTGTATATAAGGATGACTGGTTTAACTTGGGTGGATGCACCCATGAGTTTTTTAAAATCCAGGAAGGGTCATAAATGACATTTTAAACCTTTTTATTGCCGCTTGTTTTACAGTTTTATGATGGCCCTGATCCAGAAATGCTGTCATATTTAGCATACTATTGCTAGATGCTGTTTTGCCTGAACTGATAAGACATTTGCCAACAATTCGGATTTTCCTTTGGAATATCATGCACCGGGTTTAGAGCTCTGCCAAATATCAAGCATGTTAGATAACATCTCACAGTTGCGGGGTGATAATGACACTAATGTGCTGATTCTGAGAATAAGTCTGGGATTCCTCTGGGCTTTGACCCATTGCGAAATAGCTGCTTGGTCAAAGGGAATTCTGATGTGTTTGACTTGAACATGGCTAGGGGAAAGTCCACAAGGTCATAAAATTCAAGTAGTTTCTTTTTCTTGCTAGTTTTACACATCCAGGAAATATTTGAATGTATATTTATGAGACACTGTCTGGAGAAATACTTTTAAAAATCTGAAAGGTAAGCCTGATCGTGTCATGGGTAACATAAGATCATGTTTCTTCCTCCAAACTGGTGTGTGAACTATAATACGCATTTTTGGTCTGTATGAAAGCAAAAGGTGAAGAAATACAGACATTGGAAAATTAAAACTTTGGCCTAATTGTAGTGCTACAAGAAGGGTCACAGAGACAAGTCAGTATTCTCCTCTCTTGGGAGTGTGACTGTGTATAATGGATTTTATGCCAGTTTGGACAAAGATTGTGTATCTAAGCAAACCTCCACTCCTTGGTGGAGCCTGAGGCTTATGCACAGGTAATTCTTATACTTATGTTAATTGAAGTAATTTCATAAAAAAACTCACACAAAGTTTTCATGGCTACACAAAGTCAGCACCATATTTGTTGAGTATGTTACATATAATATTACACCTATATGTCTTCATAATTTTCAAATTTAGATATCTTAAAATTTCAGGTTTTTGAAAAGTGCAAAACACTTTTAAGTAGTATTTGCAAAGCAAATGATGAAGAGCTGTAAAGAAGTTGAGTGCAGATGTTGTTCGTCATAATTCCGTTTTATCCTATCGTGAGCTAACAAATGAATGATTTTTTTAGCTGAGCTTTGCCTGATAATGGCAGATGTGATGTGTAAAACTCTGTGGTACAAATGAGAACTTCAAGAGAAGACATAACACTTTTAAACAATGACAATGTTATATTGTTGATGTTCAACTGCTTCATGTTTTACTGTCTCCTGTTGTAATTTTACACATTGTCTGTTTTATTGTTGTTTTGATGGCTAATTTAACATCTGGCCAAGGGACAGCAGTAGATGGGCCGGGCTCATTTGCAGTGATGTTGATCAATCCATAATGTCTCTGAAATAATATATTAATTAATAGAATAAAATAAAACTAAAAAGAAGAGTATACAGCATATAGATCTTTACACTCATTATCATTACACCCACACAGGTGTTTTCACAGTTATTTTGGGCATAGTAGATCTCTCTTCGGGCACTGTGTGGGCACATACGCTTAATTGACATCTCCATCCTCACTTTCCTATTTGTGCTGTTGCACCTGTTAGGGTGAGGCAAATTACCTCTACTGGAGTCTGGAGTTTGGTGACCATATGACGAACCCCTAGCATCACTCTGCCCAACTTCAGCTTGAGAGGATGCCATAATCATTAGGAATAATACCTTTTCTACAGACACGCTGTACTGCGACAGGAACATGTCACCAGCACCACAGTGGCAGCTGTTTATCTCAGACTGTCATCAGACAGTCACAGACTTAATCGTCAAAAAAGGCTCTGAATCACTGTTACGTGCATAAGATGTGTGTGAAGTGTGAACACAGTTACACAGCCAGTGTAGACAGCTGCATTGATTACATAAAATGGAAACGTTGCTGATGTATGACTGAAAATCAGAGTTGAAAGATGTCTGCTGAAGACAGGATGTGGCAGTAAACATCTTTGTCTGTGTGCAGTACCTTTAATTCATCAGGTGTCTATGCTATGCAAAACACTGGATGCTCTGGCAAAATCCCTTTTGCATCCCTGGGGAAAATGGATTGTTACCACCATCCCTGCTCCACTCTACAGTAAAAGCTGTGGTTGAAGAGGCGATGAAAAGAAAGAAAGGGAAGGAGGGAGGGAGGGTAGTGTGAGAGGGAGAAAGGATGGATGAGATGAAAGGGGAAGGGAGGTTTGAAGAAAGGGACCAGGAGATTTTTTTGTGTGTGTGTGTGTGTGTGTGAATTGAGCAGAGGATAAGACGAGGAAGAAATGGTGACTTAAATTGAAAAATCTGTCAAGAAAGGACCGGTAGGTGCTGACAGAAGTGTCCTCATAGCTACAAGATTTCCAGATATTGAACTCCCAGACTTTCCTTTCATCAAATACCATCAAGGTAGTCGAATAGCCAAATGCTGGACGGCTTCAATGTATGAAAACAGGAAGCCAGCAATTGTTTACGGACAGCTTGAATGCTAAGTTAGCCTCCTCTGGATAAAGATAACAATGAGATAGTACCTATGAGGACAAGGACAGCAGCAGGGTAGCTTTGGAATATATGAGCAAGTAGGGATTTTATGTGGGTTGATCAATATTTATATATAATTCATGCAAAATATGTTTTTAAATGTCTTCACCGTGATCCAAACTGTACATAAGTGAAGATTTAAGCTGACAGACTGCGGTATGAATGTGCAGTAGTTTTCTATTTCGGCTCCACAGCTGTGTGTGAGTAACCTGATTTATTTTTTGATTGTGTGCGTGTGTGTGCACCTGTCTGTTGTGTCTGTGCACAGTTTGATTTGAGAATGTGTGCATTCTAATTTGTGTGTGAATGAGTGCGTCAGACATCTTCCTAATTTCATTAAGGTCAATCTGTATTATGGGAGTCCACAATAGCCTGTAATTACAGAGTGCATGGAAAGAATCAGGTCAGTTACAGTGCATTGTTGTGTGGGGTAATTATATCTTTCAAATTAAGGCAGAGGCTGTTAATGGAAGTCAATCATTGGTCACAGGCGTAATTTTTATTATTTACATTACAGATGTCCATGAAATATTTCAAACTGAATATCTACGTACCTCTTAGGCCACAGTTACAGATTTATTGTGAAAATAAACATGCTTTAAGTAATGCCTTGCCATAGCAACACTTGGTCACACTGACATGCCTGTATTTTGTAGGCCAACAGTGACATCTGCTGGTCAGGTCTGTACCTCTTGAATTATTCCACAAAAGAGGCCTGGCAAATCAGCAGTCATCTTGTACGTAGCAATATGTGGGGCATTTACGAGCTCACAAATTAATTAAAACCTCACTTTAATACTTGGAATCAGCCACCATAAACCAACCCATTAATTGACAACACTTTACAGTGAACAGAAAGGTGAAACTTAATAACAGTAAGGAAGTAGACTCCTGGCAGTCAATCATTACATTGAGACAGTGGGATGTCGTCTTCATTTTACAATATATACTGCAGGAAGTGGAGTTGACCTTCATTTCTTCCATCCTGCTATAATTGTTCGTTCCCTCTGTTCCCGTTCTCATCTCAGGGCGTCATATACCGACGATTTGAGAAAGAGTGACGTAGGTATTAAAGCGTAGGTATTTTACGTGAAAGGTACACTTTAGCGTGCGTCTCCAACCCCCCGAAGCCCCTACCCTAACCACAACCATCCGAAATGTTAGTGCCTAAACCCAAGTCACTGAATGTATGCTTGTCGAAACCCTTGTGTTGCTGCAACGTAGGAAACGGGGGCGTTTCATACGGACGCGGAAGGGTACCTTTAGCGTAAAATCCTTACGC
>JAPMOB010223309.1:0-16599 GCA_029875015.1 Lepomis gibbosus | reverse complement strand
GTGACCTCACTGCACCCAAGTGTGCACAAGTCTATAGCAGACAATATAGAAGGAACAACTTACTCATTTTCAATTTACAACAGGATAGAAAGAGATAATAAAGTATAAGACAAGTTGGATGATGAGATACCAGTTGCCAGTTCCATCCATATCTGCCCTCCATTTCATAGCGGTTTGGGATTTAGTGCCTTGCTCAAGAAGACCTGATAAAGGCAGCATATCAGCTTTCTTCCACTTTCCAGCTTCATAAAAACATCTCTCCTGACTTTTAAATGATTTCTAAATGGGGGGGTCACATAAACAGTCCTGTAATTCGTGTCCATTGAATTCTGCTCTTAATACAGGAGCGAGCAAACATGTCAGGAGCGAGAGAACAGGCCAACATCCTGTACAAGGTTCAAACCTGCTAAACTCTCAACTAAACAACCGTAGATGCAACAAAACCTTTCATCCGGGTTTGTATTTTCATTGCTTTTGACCCAAGTAGCTTTGAAAGCACCACATTCACCTCTTAGCCTCTCGCACTGCAATAAAAAAGGTCACTAAAAGAAATTAACAGGATACATCATTATGGGGAATTTTACAATGTTCCAGTTTTCCCAGTGTCAGACAAACAAGACAGACTTTTAATATGATTTATGTCCCAGTTTGCACATTGGTTTAATGGTGAGCTTGTCTACTTTTAGCTCAATTTCTAGTAGATTAAGGCATTAAGTAGTAGACCCTTTCAAAGCCAAACACCTTCTCCAGTGCTGGGGCTTTTTTTTATTTTTTCAACTGATTTCTCACAAAGTCTAATGAATTACATCACAGGTTACTTTAGGAAAATGCATATTTGGATAGTATTTAATCTGCCGTATCTATGGCTGTAAACAGGACATTGAGAAAATATTAAATAACATCTCATTTATTTATCAGTAATGCAATTAGTGCCTAGTACCGATCCAAATTTCTGCCCAAAACTACTCGTTTCAGCTGGTAATAGTCAAGGGTGTCTCTGACTTGTTGGAAAAGTAAAGTAATATTTATTTAAATGTCTCTATGAACTGTAAAAATGTGAAAAAAACAATAGACCAAACACCAACATTTGGGTTTATCTTGGCCTGGTGGAAACCACATCATTCCTGGGTCAGTTCCTGCTGGCGACCCCTGCTGTATGCCACCACTGACTCTCGCTCAATGTTTTCAGTCTCTCTCTACTATCAACTGTCTAATAAAAGCAAATATATGTCAAAATAAGAAGCCTTTTTCCCCTTTGCACAGTTTGAAAATTTGTCTTCTTTTTTTTTTACACTGTCTTTATTGACTTTATTATAAGACAGAAACAACCTGACAACAATTTAAGTAAGTACATGATAAAATAAAAACAACTGACAAAACAATACTGAAATATAAAAAATACAATAATGTAAGAAAGTATTCAGTGGAAAACTGAAAGAATGTCAGATAATTAAGTGAACAAACAAATAAAAAAGATTATTTTTCCTCACTGTACACTCACACATAGGTCCTTTCCTCAGTCTCTTGTAATGCTTCAGACACATCTATTTTCCAAAAAGTGAATGAAAGGTTCGCAAATATAATCAACGGCCTCCCTTTTACCTTTACAATATAAGTGGTGTTCTCCATTGAGAGACAGGAAGGGTCAAAGCAAAGTTTCTTTAAATTCTTCCATCATGGAGTGATGAAAAGCTTAACATGGAAGAAGCATGTGTTGATTAAAGCTTTTTATTTTTTATAGGATTAGTTCCTTGTGTAAACAGGCCCTTAATACATGTATCTAGAATGTTACTGTAAAATGTGTGAGTTTGACTATCTATAGATATATCCCCAGATGGGACTAATGCAGGATAAAGAGTGTTTATCTTCTAGTACTTCCCCTACCTTATACCAAACATTAATCATATTTAAGACAAAAAGGATTGTTTGTTTCCTAAGTTTTCTGATATTTGTGGAGTACAAAGATTAAGTGGTAACTTAGGGTGTAGCTGAAAATGATTTAATATCTACCCATGTAGAGGACAGATGTGAGGAGAAATTCTAGCACAGAATTGAGCGACCCATAAGGATATTGCACAATTAATGCAATATCCTGTAGGTGTTAGTTAAGAAATAACTCGCTGCCATGTACTGCATCAACAGAACTAAAATGTCCCCTCATTTCAAGAACATTGCAAGAGATGAACAAATAATACGAGTTTGTTATGTGTATCCCTATAATACTAATAACTTTATGGTCAGGAGAGGGATCCACCCTTTTTCTCACAGCATATCTGCAGCCAGTTTGTGGACAGCTGAATTTGGGCTAGTCGGGTCTGCTGTGACTTTACTGTGTTATATTCTTTATACAGTGGAAAGTGAAGACTGAGATAATGATGCATAATGGAGGGAGAACAATAACACCGACTGCATCTTAACACGCCTCTCACACGTTTCACGTTGCACACATGTACATTGAGGTGACTTTAGACAGTCGTGTTCTACAGTCACAGTTCTTCGTCACCAGCAGTGAAAAAGCAATCCTGCTTTTAGAAAAATAACACATGATGACAACAAGTCATTAAGTAGTGGCAGTGAGCAGACCTGAGGGGGCACGTGTTGTGTGTGTGTTTGAGTCTGGGACTGTGAGGGCACCGGGTGTATGCAGCTGTCCGTCTGATCAGGGAACTTCAAAGGCAACAGTGCTAAGTGGTTACAGTCAGAGGAGAACTGGCTCCTCAGATGCTGTGTTAGCAGCTAAAGGTGATCTCTCAACTGCCTCATGTGAATGGATTTGCCCCACAAATATAGAGCAATACATCAAGAGCACACTAAAGCTGCCCAACTTGTGTTGAAGCCCTTCAATATGACTTACAGATGAAATGGCTCATTGCACATCTGTAGACGAGGCTGAAACTTTGTAAAGGCTTGGCATTGATGTGTTTCTTATAAAACCAAACTGTTGCAAGAAGCACTGAAACTGGAAAATCTTCATCTTCAGCTTTCTGAAAAGCAATAATTTTAGTGCTAATTGCAAAATCACTTTCATTACAGAAGTTTGCCCATTTCAAGGCAACATGAGTACAACAACAAATATTTTTCCTTGGGAGAAATGTGTATATAANTGTTTTATTGTCCCCTTACTTTTGCACAGTAAGTGTAACAAAAAGTGTTGATATTGCTTGCCTGCAGATTGTTTCTTTGCTTGTGCTACATTATACAAACAATAATTTCCTGCTTCTCAGTAAATGCCCCGATGACAACAGCACAAAGTCCTGGGAGCTTTCCCCACCAGTAACAGCCCCTCCGCCCATCACCTGTCCATCACTGATTTGCTATATTGACCCAAGTAATGGTGATAATGGATGTTACTCACATCAACAGGAAGATCAAACAGTAAAGGGAAAGCTTTTGCTTTTAGAATCCATGCTCCCAAGTGCAAAGCTTCAACCCATTAAATGGATCACAATGCTGTTCCCTTAAAAGAAAATTAAACTGAAAACAAATGCAGCTTTTGTTTTCATGGTCTAACACTATCCATTGACTTATTAGTAATGTAATTTTCCTCACATTACAGTTACAATTAGACAATGACTGGAAATTAGCATGTGAGCCAGAGAGAGAGAGCCCAACACTGTCCTCACCCTGACAGTGGACCTACAGTAGATAAGCAGCTTGCTTGAGGAGGGCAAGGTCAAAAAAGAAAAACACACCACAAATACTAAAAAACATTACAGAAACATGTAAACCTGCACTCTTATCAACAAATCAGTCAGGAAATATCTTCGACATGTCGCTTTGACACACAATACATTTGTGACATGAAAAATTTAACAGTCTGGTATAACTACAGACTACTGGGGACAGAAAAATAGGTGGTTGGCGTTCACGCAAAACCTCTGCCTGAAACTGTAGTTTCTTTCCACATCAGAGTGATAAATGGTTTGCAGTGCTGTTTTTACACCTGATATTTAATGGGGAGTTGCTCAGACAATAGGGTTTGTTATTATTATTTGGTAACTTTATGAAAAAGTCAATCATTTTTAAATATCTTTGTGACGGATGATAACCTTTTTTCAGATTCTACTTCTGACAGCTAGACATTGCTGCCAATATCTAATATAAGGTTAGGACATTACTACAGGATCACAATCATAATCTCACAGTAATGTTTTAAAGCCTGCCTAAGTTTTGCAGAACAGCTGCGGTGGTGATTACAGTAAGGATTACTGGATAATGGCACACTAAATGTCACTGTAGATTCTCTTAAGACAGGATGTCACTTGATAATATCATTGGCCAAACTGACCAGGTCAAATCAGACCGTAAACAGGAAACCACTATGTTTTTTAGTGAGGTGGAAAACTACTGAAATGTTTGATGTTTGTGTGACATGGTAGAAACATAGTGTCACTGTAGCACAAGAGAACAAATATCCAAACTGACACAGCAGTGTCAGGCTGAGAGGCACCAATCCGACTTTTTCATTCCTGATACCATACTTTGGGTATCTGCCAATGCTGTACCGATCCGATGTAAAATGATTAAGCTATATTGCATGCTGTGAGGAAGACACTGGGAATCATGTTCTTCTGGAGGTGCTTGATTAAGCTGGTTGTGTTATATTTTGCATTGCTACCACCACCCCTTGAAACATTGGCCTTGCAGATATTGCAAGAAGCCATACAACTTGTTGGCATAACAAGCGTGAAAAATACCTCCAGCCTGCTAACCCCTTGTTTTTAGCTGCCTCCATGCTATATTAGCTGTCCTACCAAAATGTTTGGGTCCTGGCACACTGCTTTGCATAGTACTTGCATAATTTAATTGAATAGATCAGCCATCCAGCTATTTAAATCAGTCGGGTGCGTGTCCAATATCAGTATCAGATCGGTGCATCCCAAAATCAGAAATGATCTATTAGCCACTGTTTGTACAAAAAAGATCTGATGTCGTTTCCTCATACAGAAGTCACAGAGGCTCCATTCGCATAATCATACTGTAGTGCTACTTTAGTGACTTGTGTCCCTGTAACCCTTTTAATTCTACCACAAAGACAGGTCCTTTCACCTATGTTGACAAATTCACACCAGCAGCATGTTTGCCTTGGTTTGACAGGGTTTTACCACTGCTACTTCAAGCAGACTGAGGCCTTTAAAAGTATGAGATAAAGATACATTTACCATGTTTAACAATGATTGACAAGATATATGCATAGGATTTCTTGTTGTTTTCAGATCTTATTATTCAATTCCACTGTCCTTTAACAAGACTGATATGCTCTACCCATAGTAGGATTTCCTTTCCAGGTCTCACTGGGGATCTGGATTGTGTTTCACTAATCCTAACAACTATAAATTCACCAAAACAATTTTAGACATCTCCAGACAGATTGCACTGTCACGGTCCAGATCAAAAACAGTGGTGGACAGCTCCTTGTCTGTGTGGTGTGCTCAGGAGTCTGCTGCATGGGAACACATAAACAGAGTGTTCAAACAGCTCAAGGCTTTATTTCAGGACAAAGACACCATGTGCGCATGACAAACTTTCTCCACACAAGGAGCTGGATTGGAGGTATGAATATGTAATATGTATGTTAAATCAATGGTCTGCTTGGAGTGATTAAGAGTGGAAGTGAGAGCACAATTGAAGAAATTTAGGTATGGACATTAGTAAATTAGTAAAAGAAGATCCAAGACCAAACTCAACCATTATCTAACAGTGTCCAGCTGCTCATATGCATAGAAATGAAATAAACCCAGTCCTTGCTGCAGTTATGTACCGGAAGAGAAGTCTGAATTTAGGTACTTCCATTTCAAACCCGCTCTGCTGATCCCCTGCCAGATTACTGGGCCATAATTTTCTGTGCTGCGGTCTGGGCACAACAAGGACGTTTATTGTCCGTGACCAGTTCTCTTCTTCTGAAGAGCAGCAGTTGTTTCGAGCACACGAAACCAAAGTACAGCGCCTCAACTGCACCAGAAAGTGATGACCTTTAAATGAGCGAGGCCTAATGTGGCTGCTCTTTGGCCCAGCTTGATTAGCAGATGTCACAGGAAGTGAATAGTATCCTTATCAAGGGTCACCGCTACAGTCCAACGGCATGTCCATTTTTCCTCTGATGTCATCAGGGGCCTTAAGACAAAGATCTGGCACTGACACAATCACAATCACATATTAAAACAGGGAGCTTGGCAGATCCAGCGGGTCTGAGTAGGGATTAACCAACATCATCAAATAGCTACTGGAGATAATAACCACTAAAGATTTTGTGGCTGACCACAAACTGACAGCAACATTTTATTTCCAACAGTGAACTAATAATCTGGTGAGAAGCTTGCCTAAAACTGATCACAGCCTAAAACCAATCAGAGTTGGTCAATTAATCGACATTTCTAATTTACAAAAAGTTAATCTGAAACAATATCTTATCATTATTTAAGTAATTTTTCAAGCAAAAATGCCAAAGATTTGCTGATTCCAGCTTCTCAAATGTGAACATTTTCTGCTTTTCTTTGTCCTGTATGACAGTAAACTAACCTTTGGTTTTAGGCTGTTGGTCACGCAAAAATATTTAAAAAATTGGCTGAAATAGTGATGGGTGTTTTTGACACTATACAGACTACCCTACTTACAACTTAATAGGGGAAATAATCTACTGTTAATTGCAGCCCTAAAATTGATTGTTTGTCTGTATTGGTGGAAAACATTCATGTTTGTCAGAATTCCAACATGGCTCTACAGAGAAGATCTAAAGCGATAGAGATACAATACACAATACAAGGACGAGGGAAGGAAAGGTTCATGTGGTCGAGAACAAACAGGGATAAAGAAAGGTAAAGACGTGAGTGAGAGTCAGAGGCAAACAGAGGAGGGAAGTCAAGCTCACAAAGAGGAAGGGTCGGGGAGAAAAGCACATACTGGCATGTCTTGTTTAAACAAGCAAGGTCACACCAACACAAAATGTCCTTTAAAATGACGCTGTATGGTGGATAGCTGAGGTAACGTGTGCCGTTCTCCCCCACAGAACACCACACATAAATCTACACTCACACGCTCTCTTCTAAAAATAAACATTCATCTGCACCTCACTGGGCACCTCACCAGTTGCCATCCAACCTGTTGTACTATAGTCTCCCACACACTGATTAAAAGAAGTGGACTGTTTGAACAAGATGATAAATTGCACAGGTGAACATTTTTTCTTTCCTATGGCATCACATAGATCCGCCACACAAATACCACACTCTAAAGCTGTGTAGAGAGAGGTATATCTAACTGTAGGGACTGTGTTTGACTGTGCCTTTCTGTGTGTTTGGAGCTCTTCACTGTACAGACTGGAGCTGACAGAAAGCAGACTCAGAGCTCCCTGACTACAGCTGGACCTCTGAGGATGTCAAGGGCTAAAAACACATGCAGCAAACTATTCTAACTAACTTACTGTACACTGAAAAATAGGAAAATATGATGTATCATTATTGTCATTTCAAATAGATTTCTTTTTTGTAAAAGGTTTACAGCAACCCTGGCATGTTAATTCACAACAAAGCAGCAATCTGTTCGCCACACATCCATTTTTTATGCTGTTAAAAGAGTTTACATTCCTCCATTTTCATGCATCGCTGAATCTACAAACAACACACCCACTGTGCAGAGAAAATGCATTCAAAGGGGTGAAAATGGCCCATCCAACTAGCTGAATATGTTAAATCTTCAAGTTGATGTGTGTTGCCTTCCTCACTTATAGGTCAGGGTTTAAAAAGTCTTTCTGTGAGGACCGTGAAAATATATGGGTGAGAGAAATCATTTTAACACATACATCCAGCCAGCAACAACATAGAGCTGACTTGATAGTTTAAAATAATGTAAGCAAAATGGGACTGTGTAGCTCATCTATGGAACTGCACCTAGCGCGGTATGAGCACGCTGCAAGCAGTCAACTTTCCCTGCAGGCAGTTTACCTGGGACCTCTTTAGATCCCAAAAGTCTTTTAAATGGTTCCTTTACTCCACACAACGTTACATGATGTATCGCTTGACATAGAAATAGGTTCAAACATATGTACTCCAACCAACAGCAGTCCAAACCCTCGTGATGCACGGACAGAATAGGCTATCATATGTTTCTCGGGCACTCACCTTCCCAGGTGTGAAAGAGGACCAGAAGTCCGATGAGCAGAGAGGCAGCGTCCCGTACAGCCATGGTTGTAAGTCGGTAGTGCAGCTAGGGAACTGGTCCTGCTGTAAAACTGTAGGAGAGACAGAGACAGGGAGAGAGGAGCAGCAGGGAGGCAAATGATGCAGGCGGGGCAGGCACGCTGTAAAAAATGTCATTCTGTACGAATCATACAGGCGCACAGTTGATTGAAAATTTGTCACGTTTTCTCGACACATTATTTGCTTTAAACAACTCGGACTTATCTCTTATATGGCTTACTTATTTAGAAGAATAATATCACAGCAGTCCAGAGCCCGAGCTCAAATGGATTATTGAGGTGCATATTTTTTGCAGTGTGGGGGGAGGAACTTGAGTGAAGCGGCGGGAGGCCGGAGGTCTGGTTTGAAAAACGGTGTGGGCCATAATTTAGAGATTTCACAAACTCTAACATGATACATTCCACCATCAAGAGGCAAATTATCTCTTATGTTTTCTCAACTGCAAAACATGACGATGAAAAGGTGCGGTCCCGCTTTTGCATGACCTTTAGCATTCATGTAGCCTATGTAAAAACGCTGTGTGTGTGGTGTATTTGTTGTAAAAAGTGTTTTAAAATGCTTTTGCCAGTGAGAAAGACAGAAGCCTGCGGTAAAGATGAGTCAAATGCAGATTGCTGATTGTAGCAATGAATTGATGAACTATTTGTGGCCTTTGTGTGACATCTCCTCTCCTCTTGTATTTTAGATAAATAGCCTACCTAATATTTAAAAAGTTTTCAGGGACTAATTCAATTTCAAGAAGAGCAAATCGACTCACTCACATTAAAACACACCGTTCAGCTGACATTCATCCTCTATCACAAACTGTTGAACAAATATAATTTTTATCTACACCCAGCCACTCATAAAAACTGCTCCCTCTCTGTGCTAGATGCCAAACTTAATATGGACATAATATTGGAGTCAGACCTGACTCCCTAAACAAACCATGTAAAAACATGGTGCCTGTCAGAGGACATCACATCATTTACATGAGGCTGAACTCCTGCATTTTGGTTGCAGGCTCTGCCAGGTGAAGCAGTTTAACTGTATACATGGTTTTACTGTCACACTTTGGATAACTGCAGATTGCCAAAGTGTAAGAAAGCACCCACATATTGCTGGCATGTGCGCATGTACCAGAGGGCTGCAGGAAAATGATACTGTGCTGTAGTGAGATACCAGGCCGCTCAAACCAGGTCAACATAATTTAAATATTTAGTCTGCCCAGACTGGAGAGTAGCACAGTACACAAACACGGGAGCTTTAGCCTCTCAGTAAATAAATTTGTAAATAATAGTAGATTTTATATGGGTAAAACTCTCCTGGGTTAATTTCTACATTTTTGAGGCTGATACAATTACAAATTCACAAAATCTCACGATGATATATAAAACAAAATTTACACATAATAAACAAACAATAAAAAATATTTTGATTAGAATCCCATAAATTGCTTCTCTTTCTCTTGCTTCTCTTTCTTTCATGTTTCTCTTTCTAAACCTCACACAAATCTTTGACATTTCTATACTGCAATTTCTTGTCATATCTTGGCCAACATATAGACATATATACCTATGATAAGCAAGATGCGTCTGACAATATTGGCAATGTCCGTGTATAGTTTGGGCTCTAATGAAATCAGAATCAGATTTATGGTCAAGTAGGCTCACATCTTCGAGGACTTTGTAATTTTATGCGATACAATAAACATAAGATATATAAATATAAAAATGTTAGTTGACAAAATGTGCAAAAAAAGGAGGGGCAGCTGTTGGTGTACGGGGAGAAGAGGGGTGGAAACGCAGCCTTGAGGGGAGCTGGTGCAGATGGTCCGATTGACCTGTTGGCACTGTAGGCTATCTGCAGGAGGTCTTGGAGTGGGTCTGTGATTGGCTTGAGAAGGCGTTCAAAAGAAAGCGGTAGGGGCGGCGGCGGGTCTGTAGTCACTGGGTCCTTGGTGGAGGATAGGAAGCAGGTGGGCACATGGCATGTCTCCAGTGGTTAAAGATGTCTGTGTATCAGGGACAGCTGATCAGCACAGTTTTCAGAGTGGATGGAGAGACAATGTATGGGTCAGTTGCTTTGCGGGGTTCTGTCTTCTGAACAACCTGTTGACATCTCTCTCCAAGATGAAGTGTCTGATTATTTTGAAATGGCAATGAACTGTGCTGCTCAAACATATTTCACTGTCTGGAGCTACAGGAGTAAGAATATTCCTCAGCTTAACCCTCATGTTTGTCACAGACATGATCACCTGATCAGATGACCTGAGGAAAACGCGAGTAACAAAAAATAAAACACTCCCCCACAGACGGTGATGAACTGTTTGTGTAGTTACACACAAATCATGTTTAATCATGGTATTATTTGATCCCGTGTGAACTATCACAGCCTGTGCAGCTGGAAACAGATCAAAGAGTAGTGGGACTTGTCACGTATACTGATCTCTGTAACCTTCACTGTTGGAAAACACTGTTTTGTTGGCCATCTGTGCCTGCCAAAGTGGATTGACTGAGTGAGGAAGTAGCAGGCAAAGATACCAAACTCACTATGGAGAAAGAGTTCACCACTCAGATACGAGGTCAGCTGCTCACAGCTGGACAGTTGAGGTTCTCAGAGGAGCAGTTGTGCTTTCTTTTGTTTGAGCCTCTTCCACATTATTGTGGTTTTTATATGCCTGGAAAAGAGGAAGTGAGGACACTGGCCAGCACAAAATTTGTGCTTCATTTCATTTTGGTTGGATCAGGACATTTGGTGAAGGTTATTATCATATTTCAAGAATATTAGTTTTAGGTTTTCTCAGCCATTTCACTGCTCTATTTCAAGTTGTGCTTTTTTTTAAGATATGTTTTTTATTTATTTTCATTTGGTGGCAACCAAATAAAGAGGCCGTGAGAGAGTTTCAGGAGATTTTTTTTCCGCATATTTCTCTTCCAAACTCTTGCTCTGTGAAGGCCTCTGTGTGATGTAGATACGTCTGGGGTGAGTCAGCAAATATTTTAGTCAAGGAAACAGAAAGTACACTAACAGCCCCTTTCTAAAATAATTAAGCAGGCCCATCTAGCTTGACACTTCTCCACATGTTGAAATGATGTGCATGGGTCTTAATGAGAGCAATGCACTGTATATAAAGACTGTGGAGTGTGGTGTTCATAAGGGCAAAAGTGTAAGAAATGGATTAAAGTTTACACTCCAGCAACCCCAGCCAAGGTACATTTGCTTAACTAATTGATTTGTCCTCGTTCACAAATCCTTCTCTCTTACAGAATTGAAAACAAAAAACAATAAATTGTCCAATTCTGTTCTAGGTTGATAAATAACAGTTTGATCATATATTATCCTTATGACACTGCACTATTAACATGTGTAACCTGTGATACAAGAACAATGCTGTTTCTTAATTTTCATGTCTGCTTCATGGATCATGGAGAGAATGCTGACTTTTTGTATGGGACATGCAGCTTTAACCTCAATCTTATAGCAATAGATCATGAATGTAGCCGTCAAGTGCATGTTTACCTTTCTTGTTTCAGTCAGAGAAATGGTTTTCAACCAACTTAAGAAGGTAGCATTAAGCTGCATCTGATGAAATCTGCTAGTTGGCATTTGAGCTGACTAAATGAATAATCATCGACTTGAGAAGATGAACGACAAGATGCTTTCGTCTACCTCTATGTGAAAACTGAGAGATATCGTTGTATAAAAAATTAAGAAGAATTACATCTGCATAATTGTGTGCTTGACTTAGCAACAGTAACTAAGGAGGGAGTGGCTTAACAAACAGTTGACTGTTTTCATGCTGATTTGTTGTGTTAGCAAATTTGTAAGTCCATTAGCTGTAAATAAAATTCACAAAAAACATTATAACACCAAGTGTTTCTTTTAGGACCCAGCTCAATTTGGTAAAATAAAGTTATTAATTTGCAGGGAAGTTAGATAATGGATGCTACACAAACCACAAAGGAAAAACGGCTTGTGGCTATAGTAAAAAGAGAAGTCTTAAAGTAATAGATACAACTGACTTTGTGCAAAATAAATCAAATGGAAATAAAACCTCATAACTTGATAAAAAACAAAAAACAGTACCACTGATCCTAGTGTTTTTAAACCAGAGAGTGCATAAAAGTTTATATACAGTTAATCAGTACTCAAAACTCTACCTAGCCCACTCTCCAGGTAGTTTAACGAGTGCCTCAATTCTAACTCATACAAGCCTAAACACCAACTAATATCTAATAGGCTTAAACAATAACGTAACCGCCTCATCTGACAAGCAGGCCGAGTATTTATGAGATGTCCCCTGATTTGCATCCCCGAACCGAAGCGGATTGGCGAGCTGGGCCATGTGCCACTTCCAGTCAGGACCTTCAGCTCATCAGGCAGGAAGTGGGAAGTGGGATGCTGTATAGGGAACCACACATCCTGCTCAGCATTCATACCAAAAACACTAAATAGGAGTTAGTAACAGTCATAAGAGATTATTTTACTTCTCTGTTGCCACTGGGGTGTTGCTTTTCTTGCTGAATCTGTTTTGGGGAAAACAAAATAAAATTTCATCATCACAGGTTAAATTGTTTTGTGAATTCACTATTAAAGGAATAGTTTGACATTTTGAGAAAGATGCTTATTCTGTCAAAGATAACAAAGTCTGCCTGAGGGCTCCTCCAAAGCTCACTAACATGTTGCATCTAATTAGTTAAAATTTACAAAACCCAAAGTTTGCGGACTTTGTTATCTTTGAACAGAGCAAGTTCTTTCCCCTTGTCTCCAGTCTTTATGCTAAGCAAAGCTAACTGACAGCTGCCTGTAGCTTCATATTTACCACAGACGTGAGAGTTTACATCCAAATGTAAACCTATTCCAATAATGAACCACTGTTTTCTGTTAACAAAAAAAATCTAAACATTAGAAATAATTACACCCATGGTCTTTCTGTCAGTAGGCGAACAGCACAAATAAATCAGAAAAAAAGTGTGTCTGCTTTTTTGCTGCTTTTCTTTCCATCCTAAAGCTATCAGAGGGGATAAGTGGATATACAAGCTTTGTTGCTTTTTTTGATGCAAGTCTGAGGCCAATACTGATAACACATCCTGACATCCCTCTCTCAGTGTTGATGTTGTGTTGTATTGGATCTTGTATTGTAGGAAAATCAACACAATGTCCTCTCTGGATTTCTGTATCGCGGCCACAAAGAATTGCAATTGTTTGACCCGGCTTTACACACAAGATGTTTCTGTGAAATATGCATTATTAGTTTCTAGCTAGATTACAGTATACTACCATGTAACCTAAAGACAACAACAGTGGCATGGGGTGGGGTACATTTTTGGGGAAGCCAAGTGAGAGGGGATATCCTTTTTGGAAGGCAATTATCTACTCACACTGAAAGTTGCATTTACCAACAAGTGCACTCTCTCTCTCACTTAATCACTCACTCTCTCTCACCCCAAATAGCATACAAAGGCCACTGATTATAGTGCAGGTTGTAAATAAAAGAAGCATTCACAAGCTCAATCAGAAGATGACTGAAGACCTTTGCATAGTTTCAGTGGTGTATGAATCAAACAGGCCTACATACTTCTTAATGCTTAGCCAAATGTTCATAACACAACATCACTTTAGACTAACAACCGAGTACCAGACCAACAGTATAAACAATTGTTCAGGTAGCCTAACCTGGTCCAGTGCCCTGTGGCAGGTGCTGTCTGTGGTGCTCATTATCTATGCGTACACAACCACAGTAACAACAATAAGGTTACTTCAACTGACTAGTCATTTACAGCTAAATCCAGGCAAGCAAAGCAAAACAAACAATATAACCACATCAACAATCGCACACATAGCTGCAGTTCAGTTAAGTTCAGAAAGAGAAGGAGGTGACATTCTACTCACCCAATTTGAAAAGGAAGGCCATTATCCTTTTTTTCATGGCGACGAAGTGGTCAATAACCAAGTTATAGAATTTCCCACTGGCTTTTACGTCCTCCTCAACAACAGAGTCAGTCAAAGTTTGGTGCTACTAGCTAACCACTCTGCACGGCAATAGTATTCCTCATTGAACGTCTGTCAGATTTAATCTTAAATTGCTACTGTAGTGGTATTTTAGTAAAACTATTTAATATTACTAAAAACTCCCTCCAGAACTCCACCAGCTAAAGTTGCTAACAGCTCCCGTTATTTCATCTGAATGACGTTGATCACATGCTGGGATTTGGCATGAAGCCAGACAGAGGGTGTTAGGCAGTGGAATGACAGTGGCCTTATCTAATTGGTTAATCATTTAATTTTTTTTCACAAAGGGATACCAACTCTGACTGGCCTCCTTGCGTAGTCCAACTGAAGGCCAGTCTACGGTGGTGCAATATAGTGTTTCACCATACATCCAACACACAGCATTTAGAAGGCCCATGTTTCACTTACTGTAAGAGAAGTGAGAAATGGGGAAGAGATGACAGCAACAGTTTATAAGTTTTATCAAAACTATAAACATTGTGTTTTTATTGAAATGATAAAAAAAAGGGGAAGCCTGGCTTCCCTTGGCTTCTGGGAGAAAACACCAGAGGCCATTAATGCATACTGAATCTCCACCGTGTTGATACTTTCATTTCCTTCGGGGTGAAGCACAATCCTTATGGTTTGTAGCGATAGCAGAGTACTAGCTGTTCTCAAAACAACTACATTGTTCTGCCACTGAATGTCAGTGCATTAAATCTTTAAGGCTGCCATGTAAATCTGGGCGTGGCACAAGGTGCATGAGCCTAAAATTTAAAATATGAAATTGGGGAAGGAGCCCTCTTAAAATTCCTCTGTGATAAATTACACAATTTTTGCCCTTTATTTAATATGATACATCCTGGACAGGGTGTTTGGGAATATCAGAGAGCAATGGTTTTGGGAATGAGACTGACAAAGGAAAACAGAAGCAGGAAAAGCCAATTCCCCTCCCTCAAGGAGTTCCCAGGGACTGTAGAGCCCTGCAACATGTTATAAGAGCATGTTTCACAATCTGCTGACAGGGGAAAACCTCCGGCTATCAACCCGCACAACAAACCCAGCTAATCCCTAACACGGGGTTTTCAAAGTTTGAGGCGTGCCTCTCTAAGAGGGCCCCATCAGAGTCAGAAACTAATAAATGCCTTAGGACAGACCTTTTTTAAAACCACTTGGTGTAGTTAGAAATTATGTCAAACAGCAATATTAGGCTATTTTGGCTCAAATGTTGAGTGTCTATGGAATTAAATAATATTACCATGATCCTAATAGGTCTCCAGGAATTGAGCGAAACTTACCAAGTAAACTAAAGATGTAGTGGGGGTCGCGCCGTTTCCCAAGCTTTGTCTGAGGGGAGACCCGCAGTCTCAAACTTTGAAAACCCATGCCCTAACAAAATCAGTTAACTTAAATTAGCAGTTGCAATATAATTAAAGGGGCATTATGTAGTTTCCAGCGGCCACTAGCGGTGCCGTTTTAAGATTGCAACCAGGTGTGTGCTCGGCTCGTACGCGTACTCTCTTGAACTCATGAGCGAGCAGAATCCGAAACACAACCGCTTTGATACAGAAATCCTGCAATAAACGCAGGAACACCCGCATGCAGGCCTTGGCTTTTCACACAGACATGTTCAGGCTCGGTTACTTCAAGGTCTCAGAGGCGGATCAACACCGGCGCCGTAACGTTAACTTACTTCATTCAGCGCAGCGAGACAGCAGTATATCGGCACGGTACTCGCGAAAAAAGGCAAAGTGAGAGCGGCTATAGACAGGTGGGGAGCCAGCTTCACACAACATGGTAGAAACTCAGGTAAATTCCCACTCCAACGTTACAGTAATAGTTTTATCAGCTGCAGGTTGAACTAATCCACGCTCAATACATGATCACGGTACATTTACTGCATTTAACGTTAGCCGATGTGATACGTCGTTAACTCGCCTGTTGCTTTTCAGTAACTATGTTTACTATCTGTGAATCTGTCACCGGAGGCTCAACAATGTCAGCACAGCTACATGTACTGGATGATAATGAAACAGGTAGTGAGCTGGACTGAATATTATAAGATTGCGTCACACTTTATAACAGACCGCAGTAAGTAACTTTACTGTAACTATTGTTAGTTGATGGCTCTTCTTCCTCTGTGTTGTATATTATGTGGGTCATGTTAGTTACAGCGATTGAGAGGTGGAGAAGCTGTGTACCCATCAGTTAAAGGTAATAAATCTAAATTGAACGTTACGAAGCAAACAGCGGCGGGTCCGAGTTACTGTAGCGTTAGCTAGCTGCTCGTGGCTGCATCACTATGGGATAGTAAACAAATCGCTTCACATTAGCTTTTTACCGTTACATCCTTTCTTGCAGGCTTTGACAAATTGAGTTTATGTTGGAGTCTGTGTTGTGCTGGGAGCAGGTCTTTCTTAGTGTTAGCAGA
>JAPMOB010223304.1:0-47063 GCA_029875015.1 Lepomis gibbosus | reverse complement strand
ACGCCTTTAGCCCGGAGAAGACGATGGAGACGGAGTAGTGTTCTCAACGGGTCGGGTCGGCCCGACAAACCCGAAGGGACGCGCGGGTTCGGGCCGGGTTCGGGCAGATAATTCATGTTGGTGTGTCGGGTTACATCGGGTCGGGCTTTAAAAGCCACGAGCCGGGTCGGGTCGGGTTGTAATTTTCAGGCCCGTTGAGAACTCTACTGCAGACTGCATCAGTCAGTTACATGAAAATTCTGCTGATATTTTGTCAAGTGAACATCCTTAAATCTGTTAAAAATTAAATTTTATTGCTGGTAGGGTGAAGAAAAACGACTCAAAAAGCATCTGAGATGTTAGATCACAGGACGCAATTTAATTAAATGTATGATTCAGACACAGCTGTAACAATCAGATTAAGATCAAGAGAATGAGTAAAATAACAACTAAAAAAACACACACAAACGTCAAGCAATGTTAAGGGCTTTCAGATAACCAGTGTATTAATTAGTTCTACATAAATGCATAATCAAAATGCATCATGCAAGTGTCTTCACAAGGGAAACTTTGACCTGGACAAAATAAATGATAAATGTCAGCAAACCAAATTATCAGTCTGACTTCACCTTTGATATCTTTTAAATGTTGTTTTAATATTCTTCAATTAAGCGCTTGCATCCCTACGACTCCACATGGGCCCCTCTGGGTAGAGAGGGCTCTTTACTTGACATTAATATATTGTCTGCCATTTAATTTGGAAACCTTGTTTGGCTGGAATGTTGTTTCATCCCGATCTCGACACAGCCTTTCCCATGGGAAGTAGACAGAAGAATCTTTGGTCCCATCGGGGGGAATCTGCAGATGTTTGTAAAAATGCATGTGGCTGCCAAGACCAGGGAGGACCTGCCCTTCAAACATTCTGATGTTGAATGTTTATCAGAAGTGGGTTTCTTGGGAAACCATGATCACTGGGCTCGCTCCATGAATGTATTTGGAGTGTGGCCTGTTGCGTGTCACTGCGAATATAGTTTTCTTTACATGCGCCCACACCCCTCCATCTCCAAGATGCATCCCATAATGAGCCAACTGTAATTCAGTGGATGCTGCTTGTGTATTACAACCTTCAGTGAACCACCATTTTCACTTCTAAAGCTTGACATTGGCAGCCGTTGCATTTACCAAGTAGTGGGCAGTAGTAGCTACAGAAGTGTAACCTTATTAGACATAGAAGAATTATTCAAAAGTATTGATTTTTCAGGCAAAAACATGTTGTCTTATAGCAAGATGTACTCTTATACATAAAACACTCTTGCAGACATCCTAGGAAAATAGGCCTTTTTCTGCTTACCGCTAACATTAACAATGTCTCTCTTCTTCTTCTCTTCTTGTGTTAAAGTAAGTCATGACAGTGACAAATGTTTGAGCCAATATGCAATACCAGGATCCTGATACTGAGGAAGCTAAAACAATTTAGTATACCTGTGCTTTTTCTACTGTGATATACTGATGTCAAAATAACCATCCATTAAAAAAAGGCCTATAACCAGTGGAGGAAGAATTCATATCCTTTTTTGGCCACTTAGAGGCAGCACAACAAGATGTACAACACAGATACATCGACCTACTGTGCATTAGCATTATAGTTCTTAGCATAGTTGACAGAATATGTTTGTAAACAGTTGCTTATTTACTTATCCAGCAGACAAAAAGCAACATTAACATACATTTAGAGTTACCACTCACTATATTTTAAGCCGTTTGGATCTACACTAATTCCTATCTGGCTCTTCAGTGACTAAATGCTCCACTATGTTGAAGCTAGTCCCTTGGTTTGTCACTACAAGTTACACCTTTCGCAAACCCTGTTGCCCCGGCCTTTCTGTGTGGAGTTTACATGTTCTATCCGTGTCTGCGTGGGTTCTCTCCGGGGGCAAGTTTGATTGGTGACTCTAAATTGTCCATAAGTGGAAAATTGTCCTTGACTGGAAAGTACTACACAAATCCTATGGTTTTTAAATTTGCTATATGAATAAACTGACATGACCATATTATTTGATAATTCTTACTAACGCAGGAACATGTAAGCATGATTTTAAAGTTACAAGTGAAAGTAACTTTAACCTTTACATGCTTTAGTGTTGTTCAAACAAAAAAGCATCATATATTATAAGCTTTGTTGTCTGATTTCTCAAAAAAATACAAAATTACTGTTGCCTATAGCTATTTTCCCCAATATAGTGAGGTAGAACTATAAGCAGAGCACAACACTGAAATATTAAGTAATGTAACTCAAAACATACTTTGTACTTAGTACTTGTACTTGTTACATTCCACCAATGCTGTGATATGATGCAGTACTTTGCTATGCGTACGGGTCAGCAAACACACCATATTATGATTCACATGGCTTTCATTAATGCAGGGATTACACGCAATGCATATGTTTCCTTTTAAGTATGCATGAAAATGTTTGATATACTGCATCTACTCCCTCACAACAGAAGACACTTTGATTAGGTTTGTGTGTAACTGTATCCTCTGCCACATTAGCGACTCACATTGAAACATTTTACTGAGGGCAGGGCAAATAAGTCTTCCCCCTCTTCTCTAAAATAGTCTGTTCCCTGTAATCTAGGTTTGGTGACTGGCATGGCCATCATCTTCAGCCTGATCCCCCTCAGAGCAATTAGATATTTCAGATGCATCTGTGGCAAAAGCCACTGAATGGTTGATGTGCAGCATTATGCTCTAAGGAAAGAGATGGTTTTCAAACATTATCGGGAAAGGAAGGAAGATGTGGGTGTTTTTTTTTTCTACTTCTTCTGTTTTTGCTAGCCTTTTGTTTTCTGTTTGTTTCCTCTTTTTGTTGCTATGTTATCTGTTAAATTTAGCACGAGGGGTTGCTTTTTAAAGTTCACAATGTATGCAAATCTATAGCAATGCCTACAATGTTTTACTGATAAGATTTTTTATTTTTTTTTGCAATCAGAATGTCTGAAGGTTTTTAGCAAGAGTTTGGGTTTTGTGAGACACCGTTTTCTGTCCTATACAGTATGCTCATTATGCAGGGCTTATATAAACACATAATGTGTACAGATAAGAATACCTCATACCATATGTTCACACATAAACCACACCAAGAAACAGGATGTTTCCTGTCACACAGAGATGGGAGTCACATGCTCCAGCATTTGCTCATATGTTTGCTTCCCCCTGCATGTGTTCTCTTTCTAACTATCGATGTTTTGCCAGAGAACAATGGCCCCAAAAGTGTAATGATACCAAAGGTTGTACGCTTTGGAGCTTTTAAAGTAAACCTTCCCTTCCTTCACAGTGTCTCACTAACGCTGGTGGACAAAGCCCGTTCACAGCAGTAGGAGAAGACAGAAAGGGGCTGTTGTTGTCAGAATGGGCCATTGCAATGTCCTAAGGTTTTACCAGTGGCACTAAGAAAACTGCGCCAATTCATTGTGTGGGAGTATGTGTGTTATTGTGTATGCCTCTGCATCTGTATCACTCAGAGTTGCATGTTTGTAGGAGTGTGTACGCAAACCCACATGCAAACCTTGTTGAGTCATTCTGAATGAACTTAAAAGTAAGAGGTTGTGTTTTATAGTACTATCCTTACCATGGCCTGGATTTCTGTATGTGTGTTTGTATGCATGCTATATTAAGTAATATTCCTCCACCACTTTGGTCCACAATGAAATATTTAAACAACCCTAATCATTTTTCTTTTAACGCCACTGCGAGGTTGACATTTGTCAACAATTATCTGATGCATTGCTGAGAAATTTGATACGGACATTCATTTTGCACCATCATCCAGTCAAAACATCCATTTGTTCAATTATTTGCTTGATGACATTTCCCATCAGCCTCAGCTGTTTAGTGCTACTTAGCTAATGTTAGCATGCTAATATGCAAAACACAGATAGAGAACATTATATCTACTTAACACGTTAGCTTTGTCGTTGTGAGCATGTTAGAATACTAACCTCTATGATGGTGACATAAGAACTCAAAGCACCACTGTGTCCAAGTGCAGCAACAGAGCTGCTAGCAAGACTGTCTAGTTCAAGAACATCTAAACAGATACAGAAATAATAGACAGGCAGGGAGCTTCACCAGATCTCTGTTCCTCTTGGTTTCATTGAAAACAGATAGATCTTCCTTTCTCTCTTAACCTTATACGGTGTCTTGTGCAGTATTAGTCTAACACTGTCAGAGATGGTGTGAACACTGTGGTGAAGGTGCTATCTGATTGAAGGACTGAACAGAAACACCCTGAGGCGCATTCACCTGACAGATTGACATCCAAAAGAAGCACAGTAAGTGACAAAAAACCTTCTACAATCTGATAAAAGGATTTCATATTCCAGTTGCGTAGGCTGGGCCCTTAATCATGTGCAATGTAACCGAGGACGGCAGTGATTTAATATTACCTGATTGTTTTGTGCCACTATTCTCACCAGTAATTTACAAGTTGTATTACATTCCTCTCTGCTGCTTCACATGCCCAAGCTTGTGGGACTCGAGTCGTGTTTAAATATGTTTTTCCTTTGGTATGAGCTGTACTTGCACATTTTAACTTGTAAATAAGTCTTGATTGAAAGTGGTTAACAAAGACAGGTGGCGTAAGGTTGCTGGTTTGCAGTGGATGCAGTGATCCAGCAGCCTCCTTGCTGACCCAGAGAAGCAGATTTCTTCTCTTAGGGTGACTAAAATCCAATGCCACTTTAAAAACTGAATTATTACATTAGATTTGTTTTTATTGTTTCATTGGTATATTTGTTTCACAACCCATACAATACAGAAGCAGCAAATGTTAATTGAAGAGATGATCAGTGTCACTTCTGTGATTGCTAGGCGTATCATGGCTGTGTTTTTCACACCTGAGAAATTGGGTTTGGTAAGGTAGATGATTTTGGATGCCGTGTTTGGATGATGAATGATGCCGGTATGTTTTAGTTGGAGATGGTTAACATGCACGTTAGGTTGAATTATGCTTTTGTAAAGCAACAACAGGAGGTGTGGGGCAACAGACAGTGGTCTTTTAAGAATAACATGGAGTATTTCCTGGGATCGAAGTAAAAACTAAAAAAGGTTTGTCTATAATAAGTCCAAGATATTTGAAGCTACTAATCATATTTCACATCCTTTTATGACTAAGCCTCTTTAAAGGCAAACATGCTGGTCTGTACTAGCAAAATGTGGACTGTATTTTTTCGGGATGTTGAGCTCACTGTTATCTCCCAATTGATCTACCAAACGGAAATCAACAATTTCCTTGAGGGAAAAAAAGATAAAGCTTTCATTTATGTTTTCCTGACCCCATTTACTTTTATGACAGATTTGATGACTAAAAATACAATCTGCAATTCTATAAATACATAGCTATATACTTCGTTTATTTCTAATGTGTAAAATCCAAAGCTCAGAACTCGAATTTTATAGAAAAAAAGAAAAAAGAGGCATCCCTTTTTTAATGTGCAGCCATGTGTAATTTTGGCTACCAAGAACGTGGGGTGCAATGTATGAAGTGAAAAAACAAAATCTCTTACAGTAGGAAGACAGCACCATGCAACTTCAAAGCAAAATGAAAATCTTTGATCTTTCTAATCAGAACAATTTTACACAAAATATAAAATAGTGTGAAATCTAAAAGCATTTTTTAAAAAGTTGTCAACTGTCTGAAAATGAACAGCAGAACTGTCAAATATTAGAAACAGAAAGTACCATAAACTCAGTTTCTAACAGCAATACAGCATATTTCTTACTTTGCCATACTTGCTGTGCTTCAGCTTAGTACTGACAGATGACTGACTATTCTTGTGCACTCTCTCCTTTTGTGGCATACCTCCAGTTGGCACTAAGTGCAGGAGAGATCCTATAAGAAATGTGCATACAATATGTGCACATAATCCTTTATGTGGGAGATACACTGAACTTGGGTAATCACTTTTTTCCTCCCACAGAGATGCAGAGAAAGGGGCAAAGAGGCTAACACCTCCGAACACCTTTTTAATGTGCAGCAACGCAGCACTTGTTTGCCATTGGTGTTATCTCGAGGCATGTGTCCAGAGATTTGTCATCTGGTTTCTCTGTTTACCCTTCCACTTGGCCAAAGCAGTGTAATAGGAACGACAAGCACCTGCTATTGAGCATAATACTACTCAGGATGTTTGCCTGCTGCCTGTTTATCCGGGTGGAGAAAAATTTGTTCAAAGGCAGGGGAACAGTGAGAAACTTGTACACTGAGAAAGCTAAAAGTAACAGTGAAAGAAACACATGAAGTAACACTAAAAAAATGTTTAAATAAGCCTTTCTGGGCGCACAGGAGAGTTGTGTGTATCCTGTTGAAGTGAAATAGCTAAATTAAAGTTATAAAAGGAGTTTGTTTGGGTGTTGTGGTTAGTGAGCAGGATGTTATGACCCCCTGGGAGGCCACATGTGCTGAGGTCAGTGGGGAATGGCCGTTTTGGGCTGACAGCGCTGTCGGATCTCCACCTTGTGGCTTGGACCCCATCTCGCAGTGCTGAATGCCTGCCTGGCATACAGGCTTGAACAAACACATGCGTGCACACACCCAACCACCCAGAGCAAGTGAAATTAGCTAAACAACATCTCTCCCAAACAAGACAAGAGGTCTGACACTGTAAGCCCCCTCTCAGACAAAACTGAGACAACTTTACACCTATAAGCCTATTTGTTTACATTTTTGGAAATTGGCACCATTAAAAGCATGCCAAAATTAGTTATTATCAGTTCTTTAAAATTTAAGCATAGATGTACCACTGGATTACTATGATACTGAAGACAATTTAAAAAACATGATCCTTCTCAGGTAAGTTCTGGGGTTATAAGGAGCCATCTTTTTCTGTACTACACTATACCCTACCATAAAACAGGCTCACCACAAGCAACACAAGAGCTGTTAATAAACCTCAGTGAGAGCTGGTGGTGTAAGAAGGAGTAGACATATTGTGTGGAGAGTATTAAGCTCCAGGGTCACAGGGTCAGGACTGAAACCTGACATCACGGCTTGACTATGCAGAGCAGAAACACATGTCTGCAAAGCTCCAGCAATAAATGGTCATTTATGGGTGTTATAGTGGACTTAACCTCTGCGTGTCTTCAATAAAAACCAACACAATGAGACATGGAGGGACTCTCGCCACTTCTTATGTCATCCTTGATTAACTGAGAGCCTGGAACCTCTCCAGAAAAACATGTAGCAGAGGAATGTAATTTAGTGACTTGGAATGGACATCTAAATGAGTTTAGTGTGTAAAAAGTTAAATATGAGCAGAAGCCAGTGGATCTCTTTTGAGTGCTGACAGCTCTAAATAAGATCTGAAAGGTGTGACTAGTTTGAAGTAAATCAGGGCGTTTGCATAATGCTTGTAGCCTATAGATGAAGCTTCTGGTAAAGCTATTTTGGAGCATGTCATTTCAAGTCCTTCTCTGCTGGGTTTCAGCCTCTTAATAACATGGTTCAAGACTTTGTGAGCCACATGAGCATGACTGAGAAGTCAGAGAAGAAGAAGGGGGAGAAAAAACTGTCCAACCCCTCTGAAGATTTCCTGTTTCGTGAAAAGTGCACATACTGTGAGTCATATAGGGCAAGTCCTGCCTGGTGTGTTTACTTTGATTCTTCTACCCGAAGCTGTGAAGGCGTTTCAGAGAGCGCAACAGGCTGAAGCAAGTCTGGATACTGACCCGTTGTCAAGGCTTCGGTAAATTAATGAGAAAGAGGGGAGCGTATAGTCCGTTTCTAAATGGAGCTACTTCGGTTTTCCGCTTTCTGGTGTGGAACGATACTCTTTGGTTGTATTCTGGTCGAGGAGGCGGGTGAGTTGAACTTTATGCTTCCAGAAAAGTTGTCATAGCAGCTTATCACAGCTGCAACGTACTTTCGTGAGACGCGCGCTACAAAGTAAAAAATTGCCACCTTTGTGAAAATACACTTATTTAAAAAAAAAAAAAAAAAAAACACACATTTTTACACGTGTTTCACACGGGCCCAAAATAGATTATTGCATCGCTTGTCATTAAAAAAGCCAAATTAATTTAAAACAACAAATTTCCCGTGTGCAGGTTAATCAGCCTTAAATACGTTTTACTTTCAACAATCCCTTGTCTTACTTGCTAGCACTCTATCTTCCTGTTATGTAAATTAGACCGTTAACCTCTGTACTTTTACTGTTTATTGTGAAGGCTGCATTAGCTCTTGAGGGGACGTCACCTTTTGTAATTCACAGCCATCAACGCCCTCTTCTGACTGGTTATCTCCATCTTTGATGTGTAGCCACATTACCAACAGGTACCCCCCAAGAGGAAGACATTGCTTTACCTTCATCTGCCTCAGACTCAGTCCCTTCGGCACCAAGTGGCTTTGGCTGTTCCTAATCCTCTTTCCCCCTGTCTGCAATTAAATCTAGCCGTGGGTGACAATTACTACCATTCATCCCTTCCACAGCCCGCCTCCTGGGCTGAAATGACATGCTCTTTCAGAGGAGTTGCTCTAATGATATAATTACTCTGGCTAAACCACCTTCCCACCACTAGCACTCAGGCATGGACTATCCCCTCAGTGCTGATTTACTTCAAAACACCTCCCCAACCTGCCAGGCATAGTTTTAAATTGCTCTGTCAAGTAGTTTAGCCTGGAGTTCAAGTGTAATATTCTGATGTTTTTTATTTGTGTGGGTCTCTCAGTTAAGATGAGGACAGAAAGCAATACCTATCTGCAATATCCTGCTAGCTTCCTGTGAAATTATCTCACTCTGGCTCTGACTAAGGCAGCACAAACAGGATGCCATAGAAATATAGCGCTCTAGACTTGCAGCTCTTTCATTCTGCAGGTTGTACAATATTTCTGTAGCTGCAAGCCGCAGGTCTGACCCCACCCTGCAGACTGGGTGAAATGACACAGTAGGCTTTCTGTACCATGCTAAGAGCACACACACCACACTGATTCCTCAAGTCAGTGTGAAGTCAGGGGAGAACGGATACTGAACAGACTTCTTCAGTGCCTCCTGTCAAGAAGTCTCCTTTCACTTACACTTCACAATTCATAACATCTCATTTTCTGGTCATGTGATGAAAGTCTATTCTGTGCCATCTTCAGATAACTAGCTACCGCTTAAGATACATCACTTATGTTTGTTTCTTAGGCTGGTAATCTTTAAACTGCATGCAGTATGTCAGTAGAAGGTATTCTACTTTCTCTCTTGGTTTGGTCTCAGGTTGGGTATGATGCAAGAAACAGGTTCAACTTCCTGTGCACACTGAGACAGCATATATTGTGGTTATGTGGTTATACTGTAACAGGGCTGTCACATGTTTTTTCATTTCCTCAGTTTTTGTGCTTAGACTGTTTTGATTTGGCTTATCTTTCAGTTTGTATTATTTCTCAACATAAGTTAAAGATCTGGAAGGAGAAAGGAGTCTTCATCATGAAATTCATTTTTTTACCCTCTCCCTCGCTGTTTACTCAATAGACTCACAGCCAGTAGCTTAACTTTATCTTCATCATACCACTTGAGTCTATGCTGTTTACATTTGTACAAACATCATGTACTAACAAAATCATATGGGATTGTCCGTACGGCACATTCTTTCATGATGATGCTTCTACCACTGGTGCTAGATTGATGCTGGGAAATTTAGAATATCCTCTTTTAGGATCATTTCCAGCTCTTAAAGCCACAAGATCCTTTTTTCACTTGTACTTTTATGTGGTAGGCAGTACTTCATTTTAGAAAAGGGAAAATAGGAGAAGAGCGGTAAGATCTTTGTTGCTCTATCTCTCCTTTCTATGCCAAACAAAGGGATGCTGCCTGGCTGGTTTTTCATCATTAATAGCCTCTTATTGCAAGGACAAACTGCAGTCTGAGAATTTCTACATGAATACAAACACTCACCTACAAGTACGCACACGCACACATTTCCTTCCCTCTCCAAACATTCATAGACACTAGTACATAACATCGCCCTCCCTTTTTTGATATTCATGAACAGAGTTGGCACAACACCTTGTTAGATGGGGAGCCGACTCATCGGCTTGACAAATTAGAGACTTCTCTGCAAAGAGATGCAGCCGTGTTTCCTTTGTTTGTTGTTCTTGCCTGTCTTGCAGTTGTCTCCTTAGATGATTATCAAACCCACAAGCACTCATCACACAATCCTGTCTGTCTCACTGATATGGGTCTGCCCGCTGGCAAAGGCAAGTTTGAACAAGACCAAAGGAGGTGTATGGGCTGCTCTTATTGTTCAGACTTCACAAGGGGGGAAAAAATCTGTCCACCCTTCTAGAATGAAATAGTTTGGATTTCTTGTGGTTATGTTGAGGATCTGCTTCTACTTATTGTCAAATTCCAAAAGACCCAAACCTTTAATTTAATGTAATAATTATCTTGCTTTTCATGCTAATAAATGTCATGTATATATTCCTGTTACTGATCATCATGGAAGTGTTTTGCAATCCCTAATTGGTTGTCATTTTAATGACAAATGCTGCTTTGTCAGTCCAATTGAATTCAAGGAAATGGGCTTGAGTCTGTTTTTATGCAGACTGGACCTTTTTCATATACCCAGCTCACTGCTTTTTCTCCTCTCTCTTTTTCCAGAAGCCAGTATAATGAAAATTAAAAAGCTGTGCAAGTTCTGTGATGTGCGGGCAACCAGCTGCACAGGTAAAGGGACTTGCAAGGTGGATTGTGACATCACGGCCATCTGCCCCAATTTAACAGACGTGTGTGTCAGTATCTGGTAAGTGTCCACGTGTCAAAACACAAAAGCTGGATTTCCAAAGCACATTTCTTTATAAATAAAAGCCAGGTTTGTGGTGCAAAATACTTTTTGACATAAATTAATGATTAATTTGTAGTTCAGTAAAGTTAAATGAAAGGAGCATTTTCATCACCATGTGGGTCACACTACGTTAAACAAAGAAGTGAGGAAATGAGGATACAAGGGATATTCTTTATTATTATTCAGCTTGGGCATCATTTCCTCCCGGAAGCCCTAAAATATTTTGTTTGAAGTGACCTTTTCCTTTGAACACCTTGTCAGTCAGCATTCTGGTGTAGACAGTTAGCTGGATTATGACAGCACACGAGCGATGAAACACCCATCAGCATCAAATCTGACTTTTGATGTGAGAAACAGCAGGAAGCAGATTTGTGTTGGTGTTAAAAGCTTACGGCTGTGCTGCTGTTTCTCATTATATTAGCAGTGTTGCGGGCATGTTATGGGCTGAGGTCAGCAGAAAGCTAATGGCACGTGGACAGCACCACTGCTTTCAAATGTTTCTCATAGTGCTGCCCAGCAGGGAAGCAAAATTTAAATATGTATATTTGTGCAGGTTCAGGATTTTCCTTGTATCCTGTTTGTAATGGCATTTCAAAATCTCGCTTTTTGTAAATGTGACCTCTGTATTGCAATCATTTACATAATGCTGAGACTGTGGACTGCTGAAAGAGACAAGTATGCCATTTACAGTTACCACTTTATCACTGTACGGCTGGGAAATTGTGTGATTTGCACAACTGTGCAAATCATTGCCTTTTACATGATAATACAGATCTCTGAAAAGGGGACTTCATTGCCAAAAGAGTTGTGAACACAGACTGCAAATCAAACTTAATCCAGTAAATGGCAGTATTTTCTATTTGTGTTTTTTCTTTCCAAGGAGGAAGAAAGATGACAACGTCACCTTTGATACAGTCTGCCACAACCCAGCTCAGAAGCTGTACGGCCTGGTCCTGGAGGATTACAACAACAGCAAGTGTGAGATGAAAGAAAGAAAGGGCATGGGCTCACAGTTCTTTATCTGTTCCTGCTCTGAGGACGAGTGCAATGAGCACATCTTCTTTAACTCCAGTAAGTCGGGCTTAGTTGGGTTTTTATCAATCAATGTGTTTTTTGCTTTTTAAAATAATAATAACAAATGACATTAAAGGAATAGTTTATCAATTAGAGAAAGGCGCTTATTGGCTTTCCTGCCAATAGTTAGATGAGATGATACCACTGTCATGTCTTTATGTTAAATATAGAGCTACAGCAAGCAGTTGGTTAGTTTAGCTTAGCATAAAGACCGGGGCATGTAAAACTGCTAGCTTCAAAATCTGCGTCGTAGTAAAAAAGAAAATAACTTTGACTTTGTTACAGCAAGGCTAGCTGTTTCCCCCTGTTGTCAGTCGTTATGCTAAGCTAAGCTAAATGGCTGCTGACTGTAGCCTTAAGTTGAAAGCAAATAAGTGTATTTCCCATAATTGTGACCAACTCCTTAAGTTATGCAAAGTTACATCAGTTCCTTAGTAGCCCATTTCCCTTGCATGTGTAGTTCCCAAAGTTGAGTAATAGTGCAGCTACACTGTTTTATGCATGTAAAAATAAGACTCTTTGGTTCTTACATCTGTACAACATAACATGGTAACGTCATAGTCTTGGTCGTCCTAATATTATTATGCCTCTTTCTGTCAGCTTGTCATGTAAGGCGTCATGCTTGAACACTAACACATGTGCATTGTAATGCTCTCCAGATACATGATTACAAACAGGTCTTGGAGATATTGGCTTTTAGACTCCTATTACAACACTGGCCCTGGATTCAGACGTATTTTGACTACGGCATCCAGGCAATAATAAAACCGAGGGACATTTCCGAGACCTGGCTCTGCACAGAGAGCCAAATTGAAAGCATCTGCACAGTGCAAACCACGTAATGGAAATACATTTGGTTATTGTTGAGGATGTCTGTGTACTCCCTGTAACTTCTCAGTTACTAGAATGAGACAGTGTTGTAATGAAGGTGAATTTTAAAAAAAAAACTACAGGGTACCAGTAAATCTGGGTGAATCTACCTCTTGCTCTACTAGCCAGGGATTATTGTCTCATTGTACAAAGCATTTGATTGATTGAGCTTTCACTTTCGGTGTTCTTTTTCCCATAACTGAAGTATTCATTTACGGCACAAAAACATTCCAAAGCCATTATTTAAGTTAGAGGAAATACTAAGTTATTTTGTCACATACCAGCTGAAATACCTTAGAGTTGCCATAGTAACAGTACTTTCCACACAGATTTACATTTATTCAGCTGACGCTTTAGGTCGCACGCCGCTGGAGCAACTAGGGGTTAAGTGTCTTGCTCAGGGACACAATGGTGGATAGGTCACAGTGGGGAGTTGAACCCAGGTCTCTCACACCAAAGGCACAGCCTTAACCATTGCGCTATCACCACCCCCAAATATGCTGCTACCCTGACAAGTGGGCCAATGGTGTTTTTAATCATGTAATCATCAGAAATACATTTCAAACAACAGTTTGAAATGACAAGGATACAAAAAAAGGGGACCTAACTTGAGAACAGCAAGCTTGAGATATTTGACAAAGAAACAAAAAAGCAAGTCTGTTGAATATAAATCTGCCAGTACAGTTTTAAAGAGTTAAATTATGTTTATTTTTGAAACTTGAATGCTTTTTTTTGCGTTCCTGCTGAGAGTTAGTTAAGAGGATGGATTCCACTGTACCAAATTTGTCCTTGTATGAAGTTGTAGCTGGGAGGCGGTTAGCTTAGCTTAGAAAATAGATTGAAAACAGGGGGAAATAACTATCATGGTTCTGTCTAACACTCACGTATTAACACAATATATCTTGTTTGTTTAATCCATGCAAATGCAAGTGTAAAAAACACTGAATTGCGGTTTCTCTTGGGTTAATGTACCTGACTATTTCTTGGCCAGGAGCAATTATTTTGTAGAGTCTCTTTCTTGCTAAGAGTTGATGAAATGGTCATTTGTATTTTCCCAAAATATCAAACTATTCCATTAAAAAATTCTTTCAGTTTCCAAACAATGCTTGAGAGCAAAACATTTAAACTTAAGGCAACTCTTAAATTAAGGTGGGTTAACCAGACAGAATTGGGACGGAATCCCAATCCCCCAAATTTAACATTAAGACACACTGTAATTCAGAATCTTTACCTCTCACAGATCTTTTTCTCCTCAACATTCAGTATTTCGTACTATAAGTCAATGTTTTGGCCGAAGCTGAGAGAGTTCAGGAGGCACAGTGACAGGTTTGTTGTGAGAACTCTATGAAAATAAAAACAAACTGGCTGGGGCCATGTTGAGGATTTCAGACATGTGGTTTCCTGTTCAGAAAAAAAATTAGAGAGAACCAGAGGGCTTGACTGGGAAGTCAGTCAGATGCTTTCCCCATTCGTCCTCCTCCCTCCTCACATCTAGACTTGCCTCTAAAATGAATTTCTTATCATTTCCATAAAAAATAGGAAAATGTAAGCATATTTCTGCTTTGAAACTATTGCCATCTCATATTTTACAACCAAAATCTTCAACTAGATTAAACATTGTTTTAAATTGGGAAAGTTGTATGGCACTCAGACCAACTAGACAAGGCGAGGTATAAATGATTATATTTAGAACTCATCAAACTCTAGACTATTTGGGGTTTTCTCATTTAGTATGTTGTGTCTGGTGATATAGTTTTTATAGGTCTTCTTCTTTCATGACTGCAGCTTAAAAAACTGAACCAGCACAAGCATAAACTTTAACTGTTTGCCAAACCATAGCAGCTCCCAGACACACCACGTCCTAAATTATAAGAATCAGACATACACTATAAAGAGACACAATATGTGGTTGACTGGGTCAGGGTTTGGAGCAGTTTGCATTTGTGGCCCAGACACTAACTTTAGCTTTCTGATGCTTATAGACATTCCACAGGGATGGGTCGGGTTCCTCTGGTCTTCTGAGAATATTACTTTACTCTTAGCTAGATGCTGTTGAGACAGAACTGCAGTTTTATTTCTTTATATCCAGGGAGACAAATTGTTTTTGATCATTCCAAAGATGTACTTGTAAGTGTAAAAGTGCAGTGTTTCCACTGACAGCACTGACAGTGTTTACACAGAGAAGAGACTAAAATCCAGGATAGTGATAAACATCTCCCACTTTTTAAACCTATTTTTTTAAACATATACAAATGTGGTTGACCTTAAGGTAGCAGCTCTTCTAGAGGTTTTGATCATATTACATGATCTGCATCATATGCAGCAGATGGAGTTTGCCCAGTGGTCATGAAATTATAGGTGTTCAAATTTCCATTTTTCCATTTAAGAATGTGTTAACTATGTCATTTTTCTGACCATCTGATGAATGTAAATCCAGTAGTTACTCTCATTTTAACTCTGTTTTGGTTGCCAAATATCTTGACGCTTTAGCTGCTAAATACTCCACTTTGTTCATCAGCTATTTGCAAACTTTGTCAGTCTGTTGTGTTGTGGTGCAGAGGCGTAGAGGTGTACAGTGGGTTAATCAGAAAGCTTTTGCTGAAAATAGCTGCCTGTTGCATTTGGAAACAAGGTTGGTGAGAGTTAGCCAAACAGTAAAGTTGTTGTAAAACCAAAACAATGAGCTGAAAGTTGGGGGGATAATTCTCTGTGAGTATGTATAAGTGACATCTTCAAATTACACATTGTCAGTTTTTTCCATTGTTAATATAAAAATATTAATTATTGAAGCTTTAAACTCAACTATATAGATGTAGGCATCTTCATCTACATTATCTTAACCCTTTGACCTTTGTTCCCTCAGACATGGATTCCCAGGTGGTGGCAGTCATCTTAGTGAGCCTGGTGCCTCTGCTGGTTATGGCTGTTGTTGTCATCACGTCCTTCTACTTTTATCGGGTCTACCGCCAGCGGCAAGCCAGCTCCAGACGCAAGAGGGGTCGTCCTCTCGACTTCAGTGACGGTCACGCCATCATTATTGATGACGAAGGTTCCGACAGTAGCTCCACACATGCCAACAACCTCAACCACAACACAGAGCTGCTGCCCATTGAACTGGACGTTCAGGTTGGAAAAGGACGCTTTGCAGAAGTTTACAAGGCCAAGCTTAAGCAGGGCTCCTCAGTTAGCGAGGAGCAGGGCTTTGAGACAGTGGCTGTTAAGATTTTCCAGGAGGAGGAGTACACCTCCTGGAGGAATGAGAAGGAAATTTTCTCAGACGCAGACTTGAGACATGACAATGTGCTTCACTTCCTGACAGCAGAGGAAAGGAAGGTGCAGAGACAGTTCTGGCTGATCACAGCTTACCAGCCAAGAGGGAACCTCCAGGAGTACTTGATTCACCATATTATTAACTGGCACGACCTGTGGCTGCTGGGGGGTTCTCTAGCGCGTGGAGTTGCGCACCTTCACAGTGATCACACCCCCTGCGGCCGCTACAAGGTGCCTATCGCACACAGGGACATTAAGAGCTCCAACATACTTGTGAAAAGTGACCTGACCTGCTGCCTGTGTGATTTTGGCCTCGCCCTCCGCCTGGACAACGCTCTGTCTGTAGATGAGCTGGCCAACAGTGGACAGGTAAAGCCTTATAATCCTAAATTGTGTGGGTTTAATAGGTTTTACTTAGCTTTTGATCCACTCACAGATTAAAAAAAATCCTCTCCCGTTGTAATTTGAGCTTGCACCCCAAAAAACAAGTCATTCCAAGCCCTTCCATATATTTCTTTGAAGATCTTTATCAGGCCGTGAGAAGAGCTGTGCTATCAATCAAACACTTAATTTCTGATCCTCATCACTCAAGGACACCATCTCTAAATATTTGGCGTACTCTATATATTGGCCCCAGATGGGTGATGCTGATAGAAATAGTGTTGTAAGTGTTCTTAGGTTGTCGTTTTATTATACTCACAAGACAAACAGGCTTGATTGATTCCTAATGGACTCATTACACTGATGTAATAGGCCAGAGTCATATTAGACTCCGTTATGAAAATGACTCATTATGAAAAGGCCTCAGCCTTTGCTGCGCAGGACATCTAATGCATTGTAATGCCCTCAATGGATTTTCAGGGAAGCGCCAGTGAACACCTTTTCCAAGGTGGTAATTACACAAGACAAGCAATGTGTTGTTGAGCTGAGAGCTACCTTTGTTTTTCCAATTATTTTATACATCATGTTTTGATGCAGATTAATGTGATAAGACTTCTTAATACACCAAAAGTACCACCTGTCACTTGATTAATGCAGGTAAACAACTACTGAGTCTACAGCCAAACAACTCCCTTTTTAGATGTAAAAATCTAGTCGTTGGTTAAAAGTGGATTAATTTTGTGATTTACCAGCTCCCCTCACCTGTTGCATCCCCTTTAAGGAATACAAAACAGCATTTACATGTTTTTCTCCCTGTTTTTGTCTCAGGTGGGTACAGCCAGGTACATGGCCCCAGAGGTCTTGGAGTCCAGAATCAACCTAGAAAACATTGAGTCTTTCAAACAGGCTGATGTTTACTCCATGGCTCTTGTACTGTGGGAGATCATCTCCAGGTGTAACGCAATTGGAGGTAAGATGTGACCACACACACAGGACTTTAGGTTTAGGATAAAGTGTTGTTATGATCAGAGGCGTGATTGCACTGTTGGAGTTGGATCACAGTTACAGAGTTTAGTTTTGCAAAAGAGCTGCTGTGATGCCACAATGATGAATAAGAAATCACTTAATGGTAGTGTTAGATCAATATTTGAATTTGGAGGCTAATGCAGCAGCTTTTGATGGAAGCTCATCTTTTTGTTTTTTGTTTGCATGTTTACATTTTATGCCAAATAATTTTATTGACATTCATTTAGAAGAGCAGTCAGAGCATGAGATAGCTTTCAAAATCTCCACTAAAATATTTCAAAATCAAAACATTCCTGAAAGATGGACTTAGGAAAGGAATAGTTTGATATTTTAAAAAGTACTATAGTTAGATGAGAAGACTGATCAAACTCGCTCAGTTTAGCTTAACTTAACATAAAGACTTGAAACAGGGGCCTGGCCGGATTTGCGGGCATCCATTGGAGACTTGTTAGATTGTTTTGACGGTGTTATTGATTATCTTCTCGTATTCTCAACAAGAAAGTGAATAAACAGATTTCCTGAAATATCAATCTTTTCCTTTAAAGCTACAGTTGGTAACAATTGATCATACAAACCAAAACCGCATCTCTCTCTGCTACTCGTATCACTCTGCTAAGCCCCTCCCACCAAAGTCACAAGTTCCTACAGCAGCAGAAGGAGCATGTTGCCCTGCGAAACCACTCTCCACTGCAAGAGTCGCCGAGACCCCAGACTGGTCTTCTCAAAAGATTCTCGGACCAGGGCAGAGCGCCCCAGGTCGTAGAGGCAGTTCGATAACGTCTAACAGCAGGATGAGATGACCCTCAAAAGTAATTCCCCACTGTTTGTCATCATACCTTTTTGCCACACATCGATACAAGCACCATTGCATCAAACATAATGAGGCGGAAGCTCTGTGAGATGTACCTGTTCTGTACTGTGCGCTGAACTGGCACTTTTCTCATTGCTGATGGTTGTTCATGATCTGTGTTTTGTGGACACCTGCTTAAAACATGACATTGCTGACTGCTTGACTAATAGCCTGGTGCCCCCACTCTACATACAGTAAACCTCCCTTGTGACCTTTACTGTAGTTAATAATAGAGATAACCCTTTATCCTTGGTAAATTTAAGATTAGCCTGGGCTGTTGAGTGTAAAGGAAATCAATAGAAGCACTGATTGATGAGATTCCCTTTTGGGTCTGTGTAAATGCCCTCAGAAATACTATAAAAAGAAAAATTGCCTCCACACCTCACTGGACCTCTGTGGAATACCAGCACATTGACAACTTTACCAATTAGGAGCGCAGTGACCAACTCCTCCTTGAGTTCACTTACTAGATGTGTGACTTCGTGTGACAGGGCCTACCTACAATGTGAGTATGTCGTCCACGACCCATTAATCACTGTAGGAACAAAATCTAGAAGTGTCAAACACACAATCCATCTTGTAGAAGTCTCAAGGATCAGCCTCCACTTTACTAATGTACCGTTACTTGTTTTTGTCATTCTGTTGCAAAAACAAGGCCAGGAAATGTGCAAATAATAGAAATGGGAGATTATCTGAAGGCAAATTACAGGGCAGTATTTCATGTCGACACTCAGTTGTTTGTTTTCACTTCCCTTTAGTGTATCTGTGGTCCAGCTAGTTTCTGTGACTGCTCCTGTCTCCATTGTGTCTTAGCAATGATTTAAAGCCGGGATTGGGCATGAACGCTTCTACTTTGGCGTTTTCCTGTTTTCCCCCCATGATCCTCCCAGTGGGCCTCCTTGAAGTAAATCACACAGTTATGCTACCCAAGAGTCCTCTCAAGAAAAAAACATGGCTGAGTGACCTGCAGTCCCTCTTACTTTTCCTTCCCAACAGCAAGAATATGTGTGCCCTGCGGGTGTACCTTTGAAAACAAAACAGACCATTTCCTGTTTTCCAAAAGACACACTCTTCGTAGAGTGAAGTTGTTAGTATGGATGTCTCCTTTATATGAGGATATTTTGCCGCTAATGTCTCATGAGAGCAGACCAGACAGGATACATGTCAGTAGAGATGGACTAAACGAATCCAGGCTCACTGGAGTGTTGCTTCAGTTGGTTTCCCTTTCATTCCTTTACTTAACTATATTATTTTAGACCCAGATTAAACACAATTTTATGACCGTCCTTGCACAGAAACTCTGTGTCATTCTCTGCTTCTAAACTTTCAGCTGACTTTATCTACATTTTTCTTCCCCCTCTCACTCTGTCTTTTTCTTCCTACCCTTAGGCAGGTGAGGCAGCAGTTAATTACTCTCCCACTGCACTGCAACACTGTAGACAGCCATCCAGCTTTAGTCATGCCGGCACAGACAGACAGGGTTGCTTACATTTACTGGAAAGGGGAAGCAGAGGGGTCCCCTTCCCACCCCATGACCAGAATAGAGACTATAGATAGAAGCAGCTGGAATAATATCTGTATTTCTCCATCCACTTTCTCCAGACATGCCACCTCTATGAGACTAGCAACAGAGTGAAAGCTGTAGTTCATTAAGACCAAAACCCAAGGAGATGTTCTGATGCTGAAAGGTTAAAATGTTGTACAAACACAACCGCCTCCTACCTTGATAGACCCTGAGGAAGGTGGAAAGAATATAATAAGCTGCGTAAATTAGATGCAGTAATTTGGTTTTTGCTTCAGTGGCAGCTAAAAAAAATCTCCCTGCAGACCTCTGCCAATATGCTGGCAGAGGTCTGGTATTGATTCTGGAATCAGAGCACCATGAAAGTAAAACTGATGTGTTTAGAATTCCATGCCTTCACACTGCTGGTCTCTTGTTTTCCTGAAGTTGGCAAGTTGTACCGGGAGGTCGGTGAGTCAGTAATGACACCCTGAGAACTCGCCTCACTTGAGACAAAATATGAACATATGTGCCCACACACAGAAATTGTGACATGTCCCAGGGCACCATTATAATGACTGGGGTGAAGACCTGGTTTCCTCTTATCTCTGTTGCAACCTTACTGTGAGTGTGTGTGTGTGTGTGTGTGTGTGTGTGTGTCTGTGTGTGTGTGTGTGTGTAGAAGACAGATGTCTGATCAGCTCTCTGCGTCTCAGTGGCAGGCAGCCACATAGCCGCTCTGTCACAGTTCCTGGGGCCGTGGTCTGATCTCAGATCTGCCAGGCGAGAAGAACACAGCCGTCTTTCGACAGTGCAGCCATGAGCCATCACTTTGCTTTCTTTATCTTCCAAGACTATAAAGATAGTGAGTGAGAGGGAAACAGAGAGATCAACACACCTCAGAGAGAAGGAAAAGCTGAATTCAAGGCTCGGGCCTTTTTTTATCTCTGCGTCTGTTCCCCTAAAATGTCTCTCCTGTATAATTTAGCTAGTCCAGATTTAAGGCTTGGATAGACTATGAGGGCGTTCCTCAGGTGGGTGGGGCTATGTAGAGGGATAATAGTGGAGTGGTGTTGAATGTGGAGCTGCAGACTGGGAAATGCCTTCAGTCCCTAGAGGGAGAGGTTGGGCTAGACTGGAAAGGAGGAGAGGTTAGGGCAGCTGCTCTCCAGATGTCAGACCATCAACTCCTCCAGGACTAGAGGGCATGATGGTCGGGTGTGGATGGTGCATGCGTGTGTGGGGTCTGCCATAGTCCATTTATTGATTGTGGATGAATTGGGGACAAAATCTGTGTGGCCAATTTGGTTTCACTGAAGTTGCCTCCAGCATGAGCTAAAATAGTTTGCTGGTTTTCTGTTATGGGTTTAGGTGAAGCTCAGGAAACATATCAGCTATAGTTAATGGTAGAGTAAGCCTCCAGGATAAGTCCGTGCCATATGTCCAAAAGTAAGCTCTGCTAACATGTAATGTGCATGCATACATCTGTACTAAATGACTTTAACAACTTGTGAGCAACACAAACAAGTGTCACAGACTCTGCAGCCTAATGAAACCCAGCAGAGGCAGCTAGTAATGGATTAGTCAATCTTTTGTTGGCTCAGATAGACTTCGGGAAACAATGTTATTGAGATCATATTACTAATTTATTTCCAAGCACATGTTGAAACTCTGTGTGGATCTGTTTATCTGCATTATTTATGTGTTTAGGTGACTAGATTTCTGTTTTTTCCTTTTAAGTATTTATGCATTGTTGAGCACAGTTAGACTAAAATACTACTCGGAAGGGCAGCAAAACAAGAATATTTAACAAAATATCAAATGCTGGTATGGATTATACTTGCTTTCAGCTTTGCTGTAATAATTCAGGATGGTTTCTGTTTCTCTTTCCGTTTCAATTTGGTCTTTTTTGTCTTGCGTATGCAGCTTGACAACTGATATCTAAACATATCAGTCAGTTAAACTCATCTATGTGCTAGGGCCATAATCAAAAAAACTGAAAGGTTAATGAATAACAAAGCTATTATAAGTTGGAATGGTTGAAGTGTAGCGCCTGGTCATCTCGTGAAAGATGAGAAAGAGGCCATATAGTCACTGTGATGTGTGTATATTACAGAGCTCCTGAGGGGTGACATTCACTGAGAAGTTTCCTCAGTCTGCCCTCGTCACTAAATTAAACTGAATTTCTCTAGGCTGCAGATTCCCAGACAAATTCTACGGCATGCCTGACAACTGGCATGGAAAATAGACATTAAGGATGCAATATGTGCTAGCGTTGCAAAATTCACATCACTACGTGTCAGCTGTCGTAGGAGACATAGTGTAAGTTCCTCATTGTTAGTGTGCTGAACTGGTCATATTGCTGTGCTGAAATCTTGTCAATGCAGTGTGACTTCTGCAAACCACATCATTCCTCTCTCACTCTAAGTTGTGTTTTGAAAAGCTTTTGCTAGTTCAGAGTTTAAGGTTTTCCTAAACAAGAACATCTTTCCTTTTTAGAGCGAGATTGGGCAATGTTTCCATCCTGGAATACACACTTTTGTTTACAAGTGCTCAGCAGTATGCTATATTTTGGACCCATTGTTTGGAGATGAACACATAAACATGTTAACCCAGCAGTTTACATGTGGATTTGTTGTCTAGAAAACACTCCCTCAAACCTGTCAAAACAGAAAGAAAAATCTGTCTCGTTTTCTCTGTAAGTACGGACTCATGGTTGGGCCTATTTTTAAACTTTAATACTAAGGCAGAGGATCGTTGCTTGCAAAAAAAGGGAAGTTACAGCCTCTCAAAAGAGTTCTGTGTTGCATCAGTCTATGTCCCAGAAGCCTCCAGTTCCTGTCTGCAGGCTTCATATCTTCTTTTGAGCTTCTTTTTAACATGTTATGAAAGAGTGAAATGTGAAACCATCATCTGATTTATCGTACACACTGTGTACTAAGAAGAGGATGGTCAATTCCAATTTACCCAAATCAACACTTGAGCGAATGGTTTGGCAGATATAGAAGTCTACATACAACATGTGCATGTTAACTTGGAGACACAACATGGCCTCGTGACCGGGCAGGCTACTCCAGAACTCACGGTCTCCTGCTAGCACTGCTTTGTTCCAGTCATGTAAACTCTGTGGGACAGATTTACGTATGGGATAAATCTGCACTGTGCCTTTCATTCAGTTTATGTTTCCAATCTGTGTGTAATTCAAGCCACATATGCAGTGATATGCAGCACAAGCTAATTGAGAAATCAGTGACTGGGACTGCCTTGAAGGTTTTTTTCTTTGAGTAATTGAGAGCTCAAAAAGTGGCAAGTCTAGCTTTATGTTTGTATAAGAGCTGCACGCTTAGATAAAATAAATGTTAACTGAAGAAACAAGACATGGAGGTTCTGCTACAGTCAATGTGAATGCAATATCCAAATAATGACAAATACCCCTAAACTAAAGTAGACTAATTACAGGCAGTTACTCTGGTATACACTGAACTGTAACCGCCTAGTCTGTATATTTTATAGCTTAACAACAATTGATAACAGCTATAGTATCATTGCCTGAAATATCAAAGTTATACAGGATTAGTTTTTAGATTAACATCATCATTGTTATTCAGTATCATTTCTGCTGAAAGCAGCCTAAAAAAAAGGTAGAAATTGTGTTATATATCTGTTTTTTCCTGCTTCTGTCTTTGTCAATGCGTTATTCGTGGAATGCCGTGTAATTCTCAAACTGCTATTTCATCTCCTGGTCATCTTTTAATTATTGAAAATCCTTTTGAGCTAATTTTTTACTTCAACATTCTTCACACAGTCAGGTGCCTCATTATCTCAGCTGATTTCTCTGAAACTTGTGTTTTTTTTATACAAGCCCTCCACAATTCGAAGAAAGTTGGAATTTGATTTGTTATTTCACTCAAAGGAAGCATTAATATATGTAAAGATAAACTGTCTTTGGAAACTCTTGACCCACAGTTTCCAGACTATATCCTTCATGCCTGTGCTTTGAAATCTTGCCCGGAGTAAACTCAACCTGTAACTTGCCTTTGACAAGCACTCTGGATTGTGTTGTGTAAGAGAGCTGACACAATGCCAGAGCTGCGTTGGTGAGATTCTTTAAGCCCCTTGACGCTGAGGGTAAAATGTGATAATAAGTGTTTCTCTTCAGCAAATCTCCCACTCAGCCCCTTTATCAGCAGCACAGGAATCTTTAGTTGTTTGTGCTGCTTCAGTGCTATTTAAAGTTTGCAACCTGCAGTTTTAATTTAGAGCACACAGTGAATCCTTGGAGAAGTGTTGTTGATGTGTGTGCTGTGGGGCACTGCCATCTCATCTAGTCAGTATTAAACATAGCTGTATTTTCCAAAAGATATGAATCTGTTTAAAATGTATTGCTTGTATAAAACAATCAAAGATCACCAGTTTGATAAGGTCATTAAGGACTTACTGACGGACTAAGGACTAATTTCTCTGTACCCATGTCGTTTGTGTGTGTTTGTGGTGTTTGTGTGTGTGTGCTTGTGCATACAGAGGTGAAAGAATACGAGCCACCCTTTGGAAACCTGAGGGAACACCCGTGTGTAGAGAGTATGAAGGACAGCGTGCTCCGAGACAGAGGAAGACCTGAGATCCCCGACAGCTGGATCAACCACACAGTAAGAGACACCACACACACATACATGCTGTGTCAAACTTAAACTTCATGATCTCCTTTGGGCTGAGGTGACTCTATGAACACTCAGGATCTCAAAAAATAAATAAATAAATAAAAATTACATATGTATGTCTGTATGCTCAAGGACCTCATGGATGCAGTGGTTCACAATTTTTGAACAACATATTTGATTGACTGCTGGCTCCTCACTTTTTTTAACCGGCTGGTAGGAGCCACAAGATCAACAATGTCTTCAGTTTGGAATCTTGTTTCCACTAGGGACAATATCTGTTGTGATCACATTTGCAGATTCTTTGGTTGCCAGTTTCACTTTGACATTGACATTTTACATCGCTGGTGTTTGACGTCGTCTCATGCACACATGCTGGACACACAGCCTGCCTTGCAGTCCTTTAGGTTAAATTTAGGAAAAGATCATAGTTTGTGATAAACTAAGTACAGTAGTTACATCAGTTAAGTTTTGTAAGTTACGTACGTATGAAATTTAAAATAGTTGACCTGCGGTTTCACATGGGGCACAAACAGCCGTCCCCTGGGTGAAAGTCCTGTTTGTTTGACCCATCCTTCCACCCTGACCTCATTCTTACACAGTCTTGGTCACACTTTATACTAACAAATTTTTTTCTCTGACATTCACACATAAAATGGCATGCCATCTCTGCACAATTAAAGTCCGTAGAGACTAAATTACACGTAAAAAGCAAAAAAGGTATTGTGATAACATAAGAAATTAAGACTTTGGCGTGTTACCAGGCCTGGTGAAGATCTGCACTCTACTGAGTGCACTTGCGTACATCATGAGTGGGTCACTATTTTGCTTATCTTGTGTACATGCATGAGGAGACACATACATGCAAGTGAAGCATAGCACATTCCCCCCAATGGAATGTAATGCGCTGAGTAATTTCTGAGTAACACTAAATGTAAACATAACTTTTGTTTGTTTACAAGTAAACTCCACATGGCACATTTTAAGCTTACCTTTTACACTTGTCTTTTCCATTTTATATTGTAAAAGTAGTGCTGAATTATTTCCATTTAAACAAATCTAATACAAAATAGATGAGGAGAGATCGGATATGTCAATAAAGCACAGCCTGTACCTGCTGATAGCCCTGAGATGTTCCAATCTACACCTTTTTTCTATTATTTTGTCCTCCCTGTATATGAGGGTAGGCTAAATAAGACAAACTCCTGTCAGTATAATGCAGTGCAGTTTGCCAGCACCAGAAACTCCAGCCTCCAAAATGTACATACAGATACTTTTAAAAAAAACTTATAATCTTCATGAAGGAGGAGTCATTGCAGGACTATTTTTATTAGACTGCTTTAACTTTAGCTAGGTGTACCTAATAAACTGGTAACTCAGTGTATAATACTGCTGTAGTATTCTATATCATTATACACTATTCATGCGATCCCTCATTTTTGTCTTCACTCAAAAAATCCACTAGCACACAGACTGGCATACACATAACACACAGATGGAAACATATAAACAAACATGAACATTCATAGTTTGAGCTTGAGGTGATAATCTTCTGTCTCAGTCAGACTTGCCCCAAGTTAGTATCATTGACTGATTACATCTGTGCTCCACCGCTCCCCCTGCAGGGCATCCAGATGGTGTGCGCCTCCATAGAGGAGTGCTGGGACCACGACCCGGAGGCCCGTCTGACAGCCCAGTGTGTTGCTGAGCGCTTCTACGACATGGAGTACCTGGACAAGCTGTCAGATCGCTCTGACTCAGAGGAGAAGATCCCTGAAGAAATCTTTGTGGTGGATGAGAAGTAGGGTCCAACAGAAACACTGCCCCCCCAGGGTGGCAGAGGAATTACAACCAAGTGTCTTGGAGAAAAAGAAACTCCAGTGGATGCATTGTTTGCTATGGGTTCGTCAGAAATGTGTGACGGAGGAGCAGACTGGAAAATCATGTAGATGAAACAAAACTGATACAGAGATGAACTTCCAGGACCAACAGGACTGTCAGGACCAACATAAATATAAACAGCAGTGACTAACTTTATTTGTTTTCTTCTACATGCTCCAAAGACTGGTTTAAGTCGTGAACAAACAGGGAAATCGCATTGTAAAGCTTTTTTTACCAAACGCTATTTGCACTTTATCAATATCTATGCACACCAAATGATATATATTCAGTCTTTTTATTGCTCTGACTGTACATTTCAGGTAGAGGAAATAAAGGGACATCACGCATTTAGAAAAGGGGGTAAAACGAACCAATATAAAATATTAAGACTGTTAATAACACTATACAGTACTATACACTATACAACGATAACAGTATCGCCCCCCCTATATAGATTACTCGACTGCATACTTAAATGTTTTTCTTAATGGCCTTGGATAGATGTCAGCTGGACTGGATGATTCAAGGTTCAAGTATAATTTCTTGTGGCATGAAATGGAAATTACCCACAGCAAAGAAACAGAAAATCCATCCAAGGTAGTAATCCACAGAGACAGCTGATATCATATCTCCAGGACTATGAACTGTAAAATAAAGACAGCAAAATCAGCCTGAAAGGAATAGATATATACTGTGTTTGTGTTTATACGTGTGTGTGTATTTGTATTATTCAGAGGACTCCAGTCCAAAAAAAGAGTCTATTTAATCAGACAAAGAGAATAAAAGAATATAGAGATATGTATAAAGGACTCCAAACTGGAAGATCCAGCCTGCCACTTTTATACTATAAGAGCTAAACTTCTTTATTACAGAAAAGGGAATTCTGATCCAGCAGTCAGAAAAGATCTATATCAAAGTAATTTTTGTATAAAAGTGTAAAGCCATAATTAAAAGTCTTACAGTACTGTAGTGTGTCAGTGTGTGTGTTTTTAATGCAATCATATTGCTTTATACTTTAATTTTATAATTGTCCCTTAAGGGTGTGTGATGATTTTACATTGTGAATGACTTTCATAGAAAATCTGAGCCGCTGTACAGCCCAAAACAAATCATTTTCAGGTCCACTCCAACAATCAGAGCATGACATACCCATAGCTCATTATTACAGAAAGAACCACAATACTACCAGTATATAGTAGCAAGTATATGTTAAGCAATATGTTTGATATTTCTAACATTGAATCAATTTCAGCTGATTGTTTTTATTCACCAGACCTTATGGTTAAGTCCAGCAGCTCTTGTCCCTTCCCCCCATATATAACACTCTTAAATAAAAGTACTAATGGAACAGTTTAAAAGATTCTCAATTAAAACAAAAAGTCCTACATTCTGCATCTTAAGTAAAGTACAGTGAAGTAGACTTTTAAAGTACTCCTACTGCAGAAAAATGCTCCCTGTGAGTGATAAACATTATTAGATGGTTAATACTAATGCATCAGTTTTGAAGCATCAGCAGCTGGTCTATAAGCATTTGTAGTTGGCCACTGTAGAGTTAGTTTTAACTGCTTTATATACCGTTAAAAAGTCACACGATAAATGTGAGGGGTCATGAGATTGTGAGGGAGAGATGCCAACACCAACTAATTAGGATCAAACCAAAGCTAAAACAACAGGGAATATTGGTCAACCATGCAATGAAAAAAGAAACTGTAAGAATGATGTGATTTGTTAGAAATTTACACATTTCAATACACCTTATGCACTGGAAATTTGCTTTGAGTATAGAGAGATATAACCTAATTTATCACCGGGGAACTCTGCTCCTGCAGGATGACAAGCTTGCTAAAATTATGATTGTGGTCGCCCATCAGCTGCTCTCAGGCTTGGAACAGGGAGTTTATGTTCAACTCCTGCCACACTGTGACAGAAACTTAAATCATATCGGTACAAGTCATGCATGCATGCCCAAAAACATCATTTTGGCATGTAAAGCTGCTATTCCATCATGCATACTATATACGCAACACATTTCCAGGCTTGTGTTGGCACGCATACAATCACATTCACTCATTCATGCACTGAAAAACACTTCGCAATTCTTCATTCATGATTACACCAAGGCCACTGAGATGCTTCAAATTCTGGGTGTTGCCTAAAATATCTCAGACTATGTTGTCACACACCTTAATGGTGGTAGTTCTCTACCGACTGACAGACAGTGCCTAATGCTTTTGCCCTGAGAGTGTATGTGGGTGTGCGTGTGTGTGCTGGATGAGGCCAAGGTAAGAGGTTCAGCAGGTCCACAGAGTGTTTGGCACAAAGTATCTCTGCAGTGTATGACACTGTCAAACCTTTCATCCTGAGCCCACATCTGACTCACAGTGGAACAGGTCTCTGTTTGTGTCTGTGGCTCTCTTCCTACCTGTCTATGCCACTATTTGCCTGTTTCTCTGCCCGTCTGTTTGTCTGTCTGTGCAGGCAGCTGCTTTTAATTCATCCACTGGCTCCCAGAATCTGTTTTGCAATGCTGCTAAAAAAAGGCTAAAAACTAACTTAAACTATAAATCAGTGCTTATAGCCTGATGGAAATCTACAGGAAGAGAAGTAGTATGTGGTCATGTAAGTGTTATATGTGATTTTTGCTCTCCTTTGTCAAGCCATGTGCTATGTAACACTTTCATTCTATTATCTCAAAATTGCCTTTATTTCATTCTAAACACATTAACCTTGGCTGCAGTTGTGAAGCAGCATCACTGACAATACATGAAATTTTAAAGAAATGTACTTAGGAACAGTAGGAAAGTCATTTATCAGCCACAGTGGGTTGCGTTGTCATCTAACAGAGAGATTTCCATTGCCCTTACTACAGTTTACATGATCTATTTACATAAACTATGCCACAGGCATGCTTGGTGTGGGCTGCACTACGGATAAATTGGACACTGCTGCGGGATATACATGCTGATGATAAATGATTTATAATTTTACATTATAAATGGATTACCACAGGGGGTCAAAAGAAACATGTCTCTTCATTTTTCACAATCAAATAATGCGATGCTAATTTTCCTGCAGCAAAGGGAGATGCTTATTTAAGAAAGTGAGTGCCTCTAAATGCCTCCTGAAGCACCTCTTTTTTACATTTTTTTAACATTTGTTAGCGTCAGTAAAAGAACAATCGTTGAAAAGCAAATTCAGATGAGTTTTTACTATTCTATTGCAGGAGTCATAGAGCTCCTAAAATACACAGTTTGGTTAACAGTGTGGGACATGTGTGAAGCAATTACACATGAATCATGTAGCCCATGAGTCAGTCAACAATAATCCTGTTATGTTTAATCCTGTTGCTGGTCTATATTGCTTAACCTTGCAAATGAATTCACTTGGTTTTAGATTCAGCAATTGCATAATAATAATTCAGAGAACAAATTAATTACATAGTATGTTATATCTTTCCTGTTTTTAGTTTGTTTTTCAAACTTTTTTTCTGTTCAGCTTACTCATATCCTCAGTCAGTTGTTGCAAATCCTCCATTCAGTGATACCATCCCACTTTGTGCTTTAATTAAGGCAACATGGGAGCTTGTGCACACTTATTTACTTCATTGCAAGCAACAGTATCCTACAGTAGAATATTGTCCTGAATACCTGCATTTTGTCTTTTAACCAGTAGAGGGGGTAGTGGTTCTACTGGATGCCGCACACAAAGACATCATTTGTGCCTTCTGGAAGCAACTGGGCGTAAGTGCTAGAGTGCAGGACCCAGAGAGCTGACGTTTGTGCTTTGAGGGTAAAAAATGGAAGCACTGCACTGTGAAAATGAAGGGCCTGAGCCCAAGATGTGACAGGTCTTTCCATTACTAAACAGTCATTCTGAGTCATACTAACCAGTCACCAAACACTGGAGTCATTTTGTATCTCAGTGGGACCTAATTGCATTTAAACAGCTGCTGTTGGCAAGCATAACTTAAAAACCTGATTTGCTCACTCTGATATCAAACAGCACTTACCACCACTCGCCTGTCACCATGTATCAGAAATAGGCTCAAGACACCAGTGTGCAGCGCTCCATTAATACTGGTAAATCTCCACACCTGCAGCACCACATGTACTCTTGTCAGCTGCTCAATCATGATACTTTCTAACCCGATTAACCCTTGGAGTGGGAGGCAACAGCAGGCAGAGTGTTTAGCCAAGAACAACTTCGCCATTGCTTACACTTACATAAAAAGAGGCAAACGCTCACACAACCCCTTAGGTGGTCTTAATAATCCAGAAGGAAGATACTCTCCTGCCAAAGTCACTTATGATTCCCACATGCCGGTTGCCATGGTGACGCCTCATACATCAATCAAAGTTGCTGAGGAGTGTTTCGGTTGGTGAGAGCTATAAACAATATTTAAAGCTCCAGTAGGTAAGCAGATGACAAGAGAGACATATTACTCCGATATTACCTCCTCTTTCAGCTCTCCAGGTCCAATTAATGTCAGAGGCCATTTACACCGCCATACCAGTCGTTAACAAATCCTTTTTTAAATTCAAAATAGGCCTGCCAATATGATTTAGATGTTCGCTTGACATATTACAAAGCAGCGCTTGAGGTGTGCAGCTTTGCTTTGCTGGCAGTGATAGTGGCAGCAGCAGGAGTCACGTTTTTGAAGAAACTTTAAGGCCCTGAGCCACAATTGCGTGCTGCAGTTGTCCAGGGGATGATGTGCCTGTTAAGATAAGAGCAGCAGGCAGCCGAGGCCAAGAGATGGAGAGATGAAACTGCTGGTGTATTAGGAGCCATTACCCCTGCTGTCCTCGCAGACATTTTTGTCTGATGGCAGTGGACTTGATAGTTCCGATATTACTTTAATTTCCTTATGCCTGAATGAACTATTGTGCCATTATAATTCTCAGCTAGCAAGCCACTCACAATCAAAAAGAAAAAAAACAGCCCATCAAGGACAAACACAGCTGTGTCACAAATGGCAGTATCTCTGATCTGAAGCTGTTTGTCTTGGGAGGATACATTAAGAGGGTTGTTTGCTTACATTTAACAAGACCAGAGCTTGGCAGTTATGCTGTGATTTTCCCTCCAACAAAAGCTGGAATGAGTTGATTATTTGAGCCAACAAGGACGATGCCATTCCATTTAATTCCCTACATCAATCATCCCCTAGTTGCATGTAGGGTGTGATGATGATTTGGGGACTAATTTGGCTCAGTATATCCCTTAATCTGTGTCCCATATTAATTTGTCAATTCACAAATAATTTAGTGATTGCCTTTCCAGTTAATGTTCTGTGAGAGACTGCAATGAGCCTGATGTGACCGACCAATGTTAATTTCCAGCCATCTTTGCTGCAGCATTGTTAAAACCTGTCCAGACTTCATAGACAGCTCATTATTAAACCACGTACGTGCAAACGTTTTCTTCAAAGGTAAACCAAAGTAAATGTAAGACATAAGAAGCAGTGATAAAATGACTAAAAACGCATATCCCTGGGATAACTAGTTATGTGACAAAATAATAATGCATCACCATCAATAAAATTCCACAATGCTGTGGCAAACTGTATATATTTAAGTATTATACAAGCACTTCATCTTATACTGCATCAAGGCTGCAAAACTAGACCCCAACTAATGGACTATTTTCACAGCAGACATGCTGACTTGTTAATGCAGGAAACATGCAGGTGAAATTAATAATTATTTATGAAATGCATTCCATTTAGATGATCCACTGGTTCTGGTATTGCGCATGCTCACTCACTGACATGGCTTACTGGGGCACCTAATCGGATGAAACCATTACTGTTATTATTTACACCTGTGCTTTTTGCTGCTTCAAAAACTCAAGATGTCTGCCATGGATTTATTTCCCCCAAAGTCTTGCGTAGGAAGGAAGAACTAGATTAACATTTTGGGAAAGATGCTAATCTGCTTTCTTGCTGAGAATTACACAAAGAAGATCAATACAACTCTAATGTCTGTCCATCGAATATATAAAGCCAAAAAAAATAAACCTGGAGAATGTTAGCTTAGCTTAGGTTAGGGTAATTATTGGTCACAGGGGAAAACAGTTAGCCTGGTGCTGTCTAAAGGTAGCACCCCTAAGATCACTAATTAGGCTAACACGTTACATTTTTGTTTGTGTGTAGATTAAACAAAAGAGCTTTAGAGGTGCTGCTAAATTCATTTTTGAACTTTGGAGATAACTAGGCTAGCTGTTTCCCCCTGCTTCCAGTCTCTTTGCCATGTAATTTAACCACATCCTGGCTGGAGCTTCATATTTAATGTACAGACAGGAGAGCAGCATCCTTTAATTTAGCTCTCAGCAAGAACGCAAACAAGCGTATTTCCCAACATGCCAAATCATTCCTTTAAAATGCCATATACAGTGCTTTTTTGACAGAGAACACTCTCCCTCCAACAAATAGCAGTCAAAACTCTGCTTTACCAGGCTAAATTGTATGCATTGATAACAACATTGTCTTGGTATACATTCATTAAAGGACAAAGCAAAGATTTGTGTTTTTTAAGATTTCAAATTTAAATGTATGTACTGTGTCCTTCTGGTGCACAGCAGAGGCATTGTCATTGACGACATCATGGGCACAGAAGAAGGCTGGCAGTCTCTGTCTCTCTCTCTCCCCCTCCCTCTGTCTCTTTTGCCCATCCTACAACCTCTACCTACTCCCTCCACCTCATCCCATCTCCCCCAAATTCAATGGAGAGTCCAGCTAAGTTTAACGTTATTTTGGAGGCATGGATTGTGGTTTGCCAGATGACCGATTGAGGGCAGCCAGGAGGAGAATCGATTGGACACGGGCTGAGCACAGAGATGCATAGTCAAGACCAAGGGTTCACTTGGTATTGAACCACCATTACAAAGTGCTTTTTGGTCAGAAAAAAACCCAGCAGAATTAGATTTTAATTGAATGTATTTGCACATTATACAAAAGGGCTTTAAAATTTTTAAAACTACAAGTTCACTCATGCATGATCTCTATATTGGAGAATTGGAGAGGCGTGCTTTGTCACCACAGCAGAATAATATCAGGGAGGAGGGTCTGCTCCTCTTGTTTTTAATGCTGCCGTTGTAATTTTGCCACAGAGGTTTTAGGGCTGTCACTGAAGCAACATCACATAAATCTGCTGTCTTCTGAATTGAGACAGCCCGTGTTGGCCACTCAGGAAAGTGAAAGAAGGGTCATTTGTCAAGCTGAGGCAGCTGGGAAATTGGGAAGCACTCTTCAATTTTCAACACGTGAGTCATATTTTTTTAGCACCCGCGGGGATCATGTCAGACCAAGTTTAAATGTTGTCTATACGCACTACATCTCCTATCTGAATGGCAAGCCCACTCAAAAGACATCATACAGAGGCTGCTCGAACCATACCAAAGCAAGGGAAATGTTGATAAGAAATGTTGCTGTTATTCTGAAGAGGGAGAAATTCATGCCAACTTTTCAGAGTCTGACATTCTGCCTGCAGACAGTTGATATCTCTGTTGAGCTCAGGTTAGTAACTCACTCCTCCTTATTTCACCCCATCTCCCTCTCTCCCTTGCTTTTGCTCTATCAATTGAAACTTTCTTATAAACTTTTCATGCAGCATGCCAATAGGATTTGAAGTATCACTGCAGGCACTTTCAGCTGTGTTGACAGGTCACAATCAATCTTGATGAATGTGGTGAACTGTGAATGTTTACAGGCAATTTTCTGTGCTGATATGTTCTTGAGAGTTGCTTTCAGAAAAAAAATATATTAGTGTTCTTTCCTTATTTATGTTAAAGGTCGGCTTTATGCATTCAGATGGAAGATGTTATTTTTTCTATTCCATAACTACATAATTACTGTATAATTTCATGAAATAATTATTGTGATTAAAAGCCTGATTAGAAATGAAATGATAGATTTGACTGCGTAACTATTTGAAATTATGATTTTGGCTAAAAAAAGATGTAACAATCTGACTTTTATCAAAAAAATAATACATTCTTATTTATTTTTTTATTTCACTTGTCGAAAATGGAAGTTTTCATTGATGAGATTATTGAATTGCTTTGTTCCCTTCTTGGAGATGTGGTAGATTTAAGTATTTTTTGTAAGCAAATAAAAAAATGAAAATACATTTTCAGTTGAAACTGTCATTGCCTCTGCAGCTCACAGCCTCTTAGGGAGAAATAACTTTTCATGTGCTTTGGAAAATGACAGATGAATGCAATGAATGCAACGGCATCTTGAGGCAGATGCAGCCTTATAAATTGAGCAAAGCTCTCTGATCTCTGGGATGATAGATCACGCCATATTCTGTTACAAAAGACAGTCTTGCCATTTCATATTCTATCATAACAAGCAATTTTCTTTAAAGAAAGACTCGGAGCTTGACTGTGCACGGTATATAAATAGCTAAGTAATGCAGTGCTGTAGATAATCTGTGGATCACCCATGACAATATCAAGATTAACAGTCCTATCATACAAGGTGATACCCATGGCCAATCCTGTGCCGGCACACCTTCCATCATCAAAGTCCATATTTAGATGTTGCGCAGTTGTAGATTATCATCCCCACGTGTTGCCTGGGACTGAGTGGCTCATGTTCACATCGAAGCATCTCTGTGCCCCATTGGCGGTTGGAGAAATGAGGCATGCTCACTGTGAAATGGTGTGTCACTAATGAGGCCACATAGGTACCAGCGAGCATGTGAAAAGTGAAAGACCCCACATCCTCAAGTAAAAGTTACATGAAGTCATTACATGTGTTTTTACGTTATTTGTTTCATCCTCTAACTCATCATTGCATTCAAGATGTCATCAAACTCTGTTGTCATAGAAACCTCTTCAAACATGAATACATAGTTTTCTGAATTAAATAAGGAGTTAGTATTTATGACACATGGAATTTGACCTTGAACCAATCATTACGATGCCAGACAGCTTCTTAGAGAGTATTAAAACAGACTGTCTAACTCTCTGTTGGTGACAGGTAAGTAAATAGTTCATAACATTTGGATGCAGAACCTCATCGGGATGCTAAGTGGTTTTCTTTTAGTGCTCTCATTTCTGTTAATGATTGTGGTGCAGATCGGTGTGTGCAGTGGCGATCCCCAGGCACTGGCTAATCATCCTCTTACTCTGGATCTCACAGACAGACTCTATGGAGTCTTCAGAGCTGCCTGCGCTCACAATGAGCATTCTGTTCTGTCTCTGTTTTTGATTGGATACACAGATTGGGTTTCCCCCCATGTTAGGATGCACATATGAATGATGCACAAGGCAATTAGAGGGGAGCAATGCCAAGCAAATTAAAATACAATGACAACTTTGTCATTGGCCAATGATAACAACATTGGCCAAATACAAATTAATTTTCTGTGTATAGTGTTTGCAAGTCATGAAATTGGTGAAATGAAAAATTTACATAGTTGTGAATGTGTTTCTGTGATGGATTGACAATCAATTTAGTGTTTCTTGCGTTCCATTGCATGCTAAGAAAGGCTATACATGGCCCTCAATAGGACAGAGTGGGTATAGATAAAACATCTATAATACTCATCTGTGATCCCCCCTCCTTGCTTCCTTTGCACAGCTTCCACTGATGTGTTTTGCAAAGATGTCAGGAATCTGGGAACATAATGTGCCTGCTTCTCAGTCATCCCTCACACTGCAGTCTGTGCCTTAAAAACAAATGGCAACATCCCTCCTTCCTTAGCATCTACATTATATTGAAGGCTTCCTATAAAAGTGTACAGCAACTTTGCTCTCATCAAAAACAACACATTCACAGAGGATTCGTTGTTTTGTTCCATATGCTTGCATAACACCATGCACAACTGATTGAGAGATTTGAGATGATTATGCATCTTGAGACAAATTGCTGAAACCAGTTAGTACTGCACCTAGATGATACTGTAGCTGTTTGTAACTTTCAGGATGTGCTGGTTGCAACAATTGCAATTGCATCAGTTTACTTTAAAAACATCCATGAAGATTATTATCATCTTGGCTAGTTGTGACACCTCGCTCTTTCTTGCTTTCTAACTCCCTCACACATGCAGTCAAAGCAGAGATGACAGAGAGAAAGGTTAAGAGTGTTTCATGCCAGGCATCTTAAACTTTTTTTTTTTTACACGAATAGCCTTGTGGCAAAGTAAAGAAGTGTAGACACCTAAGAAGGCCAAGCATAAAACCGCCAAACTGTAATGTTCCTGGGGAAAAAACAAAAAAGAAAGACAGAACAAACAAAAACATTCAAGTCTGCCTCTGGAGACGAAGGAAAGGAAAGCAAAGCTGCCCTGCCTGGCAACAGCACTCATTTTGGCTGGCTTTTATCTGGGCTTGGCCTTTTGACAATAGATGCGATTGAAGCAATCTTCAGAGCCCGCATTTCTATTTGTCTCAAAGGTCATCCATTCAGAATTTCAAGGTAGAGGGGGAAAGGTGAAAGGGTAGAGAGGCATAAGGAGGCCTTGATGAATGATCGAGGAACTGTTTATGTGTCTGCTAGTATGTATGTATTCATCAATATACATGTGCTGTTGTGTGTGTGGGATCACATGTATTTGCATGCATTGTGTATTTACACAGTGTTGCCTGTGTGTGTATATGTTGTGTGTGGGTGTGCATGTATGCATGACTTCTTTTTGGCACAGACTTTCAGCCGCAGCATATGCCTTATGTGATACTTTCTGTGGTACTGTCGGCTTCAGACTTTGTGATCTCTTCATGAACTCAAAACTCTTATCCACTTCTGCCACTCCATCTACTCTCCATGATGACCCCCATCAATTTTCATAATCATCCTTTTACTCTCCTTTATTATCGCCTTCCATCTCCCCATCTCTCCAGCACTGTATTCTCATCTCCCTCTTATCTCCTCCTCGTCTGTTCAGAGGATAGCCTCGATCCAAAGCTGCGCTAAGCCTTCTCAAATTTCAGTCCAATTCTTCTACATGAATATTTCATTTACATTTTTTAAAAAACATGATCTTATGGATGACAGGGTAGCTGTAAACACTGTTGATGGAAAGTAAAGATGGGAAAGTGGGTCAATTTGTTAAGTTTTAAAACCAGCAAATTGGCTACTCTCAAATCAAATGTACTAAAAATGGCCATAATTACCAGCTTGTTTATATTGTAAACAGAAAAGCATGCATAGATACTCTGATAAACAATTATTGCTGAGCTGCTGGTAAACTGGCTCCTTTGGTTGTACAATGCTAACCTCAGTGTAAGATGAAGCACTGTGCAGCAAATTTTAGAGGAGATCAGAAAAAGATTTTTCTGACTCCAAACCAGAGTTGTTTCTATCTATGCTTTTACACAGACTGTCGGACAATTGTTTCCCCCCTTTGAGGGTAAATCACATCTCAAATAAATCCATAATATTTCCTGTCTCTGTTTCATGGTTATATGAGACAGTGCGAGCAAAAAATAAAAGTATACAGTAAATCAAAAAACTTAAGCATTTATTTGAAATGTTCAAAAAGGGTGTCTTCCAAAATCCGCTTTCAAGGCTTCAGGGAAGTTGTGAAAGTACATCCTGAGTTTAAGAGAATGATAAATGTTGTGTTCTTGTCTTTGCTGGGGGACATAATAATGATGAGACACATCAATCTTTATTACCAATCCACCACCCAGTCTAGAACATCCAAGGGCAACAGAAATATTGCACTCATAGAGAACATTTATCTTCACACACCTGCCTATAGCTTTTAGCTGAAAGGAAATATTTTCCTTCTAGATTTTGGGCTGTGTGCACATTGTCTACTCGTTGTTATTCTGTAAGAAAAATTACTAATTCAACTCAATATAGCCAACTTTAAGCTGAGTAATACGGATTTTTATTTATAGTGAGCAACAGAATGACTCAATTTTATATGTAACAGGGATAATCCTCATTTCAATCAGTCGCAGCTCTAATTTACTGTGTTTTCATTGGTGGACTCATCTCTCTATCTAGCTACAGTGGCTCTCTGATTTGGTTAATGACGTAAAGTCCCGCCCTCTCGTACATGTCGATCTGTGATAGGCTACTAGAGCTTTCTAACGCCCCGCCCACCGCGTCCATCCCGCCCCTTTCCACCGGCGTTCAATCGTGAAGCGAATTGACTGTTGCAGGCTCGGTATGTGGCGCATGAGCATGCGTTTCGGGATGTGACGGTTGTCTCTCGGAGCAGCGATACTGAATTAAAACATATATATATGCCCGGGAAACTCAGGGGAGAGAATACCTAAGGAGAGCGGGCACAAAACAAAGGGAGTTTACGACAGTGAAGAGTGGAGGGAGACACGGGAGCCTGGCAGGAGGGAAGCTCTAGCAAATCCAACCGACACCGCACGCAGAAATGGCGGAGCACCACGCAGCCAGCGACGGCAAGCACAAAGCGTCCACTAATGCCGGGGGCTCGGTGCACGGGAACAGCCGACCCGGCGCCGCGGGTGGAGGAGGGGGCAAAGGAGGCCTGTCTGGCGGACTGACACAGCCAGCAGGATGGCAGTCTTTACTCTCGTTTAGCATTCTTTTCCTGGCCTGCCTGGCCGGATTCAGCTCCAGACTTTTCGCGGTGATCCGGTTCGAGAGCATCATCCACGAGTTTGATCCATGGTAAGCTAGCTAACATTTACCAGGTCAGGATGAGTGCCTGGGGGGAAAAAAGAGGGACTGAGGTCCAAATCGCTCCAGGGGGTCTTTAATTTAATATGTAAAGATTATTGTACTCTTTGGAAGTCTGCACAATAACAGCGACTGTTTTGACAACTATTTTAATGTTCTGTTAATGTTAGCGCCTCACATTCAAGAAAAACAATTGTGTTTCCCCCCCCACAATGACAAACGACACGATTTTTCTCTGCTGTCGATGTGACAAACACTTTGATTGTGGGATCAGTGCCCTGTGTAGTTTGTCTCGGGTGCCATGACATTTAGCTAGTGTGGTTTGACAACTCTAATGTAGATATAGCATGCACCTAAGTCAAATAATATCTGCAGTGAGCCGTATAAGGAGGCTTCACCTGCAGGCACAACTTTTTGGATTGTAGAAAAGCATGTGTGAATGAACTGGGAGGAAGACGTGCGTGTAATCGGCGCGTGATTTAATTCATTGGAAACTTAATTCATTGTGAGCAAGTGAAGTTAAAATGGATGTGGTTGCTTATATGGGGATTGTCTCATCAGCGGTGGTCCATATGATTAAATGAGGGTTGTTTTTACTGCTGGGATAAAGTTAAATATAACTTCCTCTTGATTCTATAAATGTTGAATAGAGAAATACATATTACCCTACCAGGCTTTGGCGCAAATTACAGCCGGAGCTCATCATAACCTATGATCATAACTGCAGACTGCTTATAACCCGGAAGCCAACTGATCCGGTCTGGTATGTCTGTCATCACAATGCAGGATTATTCCGCTTTGTAACAGTGTCACATGGGCCCACAAGTGTCGGCCTGGTTGCAATGTCATTCACTCAATGATGGCATACAATCTGGCATTCAGGCAACAGGACTGATGCATTCATTTATTAATTTTCAAGGACAGGTGCTCCATCTTATTTAGGGTGAATTGCCTCTTCAATTATGTTGATAACTTGATTGCATTTTATAGCCAAAGGCCAAAACTTAGGGCTAGGAGAGGTACCACATGATTCAGATGAGCTTGATCCTGCTTTGAGGCTGGAATTTGCACCAAGGACTGACCCTAGCACTGTTAATGAGTATTCCCAGATTAGACTCTGCACTTTTTTCCTTTACAAACTTCATATATCCGACTAACTTCCGGGGTGGTCACACAGTTGGTGTATTACCTATACTGTTTTGCGGCACTTCACAGTGAAAGTGGGAGCCGTTTACCTCATTATGAGGCTATACAGCAGCATCAATTTTCACAGTAGCAGAGATAAAACTGCACAGTTCTTTGGCAGCATGTTACAGGAAAAAAACAGTGTCAACCTTTTGATATTCAAAAGTCTAAAAGCCCTTGCAGCTATGAGTCTTCTACATCTGTTCTGTTCTTAAAATGTTTTCTCTTGGACCCCAAAAACAAAGCAATACTTGGATGAAACAGTCTGTTGCAGGCTTACATGTGCAAAATGGTGAGTTCAGCCAAGAAATAATGTTTTTTTTGTATTTTTACAATGGTCCACTTTACTATTAGAAGTGTTGCTGTAAATGATCATTTTATACAAAAATATGTTTATCAAAAGAGATTCATGCCAGAAACATCTGTAGTTGCCTATTTTTAAATCTTGCAACATTTTCCCCGCCTCTAGTTATTCTGATTAGCTTGCTGAGAACCATTGCCCTACATTTATACAATCCATAACACTCTTGGGAATACTTCAGCCCGTATGAAGGCCGAGACACTAGAGTTTTTGTATAGATTAACACATAAACTTGACCCCAGTGAGTACTGTTTTTTGCCAAGAATACCAAACAGAGCATTTTTTGTTCCGGTGTCTTTTGTAGACTCTGAAAGTGGAAATTTTGTGATCATTATTTATTATGTATTCTAACTTCCTCACCTCTTTGACAGTGAGAAAAGAAAATGTCTTTTTTGAGACTGCAGGAACACAGGATGCTGATTGCAAGTGGCTTTCACTCCCAGACACACATGATTAGTGCTGTTATTGATTTTTTTTTTTTTCCCTCTGAAAAAGAGATTCAAATTATCTGCAGCTAACCATTACTTTAAACAAGCTGGCAATTTGAAGAATGAAGATTGGATTTATTTACAAGCACCAAAATGTCAAGCTTATTTCGAAATGCAAACACCACAAGCTGCACTGATTTTGTAAGTCCCTGATATGACTTGCCCGTTATCGGGCTCATTTTGAATCCTAATATTTATTGATTAATTTAAGAACGGGTGGTCTTCCGTTGGCATTCAAGTGACATTTTTTTTTCTCTTTTCCATTTCTAAAACTAATCTCTAAAGCTGTGTCCTGACTTAAAATTGCATTTCACTTTCTCTAACCAACTCCAAATTATGCTCAATCTTCTTAATTGGCAATGATTTAGTGGATTATTTGTGATTAAAACATTGCCTGCCTGCTAAACTTTAACTTGTGATGGTGTAACTCCTCAACCTTGCTCACATTTTTTAAGTACCAGTGTTTGCCGAGCTGCTAGTTCCTGCTCCCTGAGTTGACTTTAATACAAATTCTCTGTCCAGGTTTTTGTTACTTGAAGGAAAATGTAACTAGACTGGAAGCTGCACGGTGAAGCACAAATGTGTGTGTGTAGGGGAGCTTTCCTTAGAAGCAGACCAGTTTTTTTCCACCATGGTTATGTCAGGAAATCGAGTCTATTTTGACAGTAGGGGGGTCAGGGATAAGCGTCTCTGTCAAGAAAATAATGAGCTGGATACTCGGGTAAAGAAGCACAGACATACACATCTACGCTGACACACTCTTATCTCTCTTTGACCGGTCGGCATCAGAACTGCTGTTACTTCACATGACTGCATCTTTGCTCAAGGTCTATGGATGCTCACATTGTGTCATACGGGATATTAGCTTTTACTAGCCAAGTCCACTAAAGCTGTGTGTTTGGACACACTGTAAGTGATGCTAAAATGATTAGTTTATTATTCAGTTAGTCCATTTGACAATCAATCTTTTATCATGTAGACATACCAGAAATTTCAACGGCACTGTTAGTTGGAAGATTTGTTTCATTTTTTTCCTAACTCACGTGAATATGAATTGAATGCTGGGGTTTTGAGCTGGCCACAAAATAAGTAACATCAACTTAAATGCACTGATCCAACGTTTTACTCTCTCAATATTCAAACCCATTACTACTTTTTCCCATATTTAAAATCTGTATGAGCATGAAACTCATTTGAATACTTTTGATATAACTAACATGGGATCAGGGAGCAGTAGTCTGTGGTGACCCGTCATGACAAAATTAACATAACTGAAAGCGGAAACACACATTCTTATGATGATAGTGACAAAGAAACTGTATTTGTATTTAGCTATCAACTATGAAATTAATCACTATTTTGATAATTGAATGGTTTGAGTAATTTATTTATTTTTAGCAAAGTCAAAATTCTCTTAAAAGATAGCTAAAAGTGGCTAGAGTGCTAAATTCAAAATTGAGGATTTACATAAGTCTTGAAGTTTTTTTTAGGTAAGTTGAAAGCATTAAGTTCAGGTTTAAGGCAGGAGACGGTGGAGATTGTCGTATTTGTGCCATCTGCTGCTGTAGTGGTTGTGTGCCATCCTCATGTACACTCACTACAGCAGCGTTACCAGGGTAAGAGAAGATTTCAGCCCAAGAGCCGATTGGAAAACTGCATAACATGCTCTAAAACTATCAGAACACATCGCCTTATTTCTGCTCTTTCTTTTAGCTGATCCTGCTTGCTGTCTTTCACCGCCCCTACTCTTGTACTCTGCAAAAATTTGGGTGCAGCAGATTTGAATTGTTCTTAGGAAACGCCAATATAAAAATTGTAACAACCGCTGTCACCCTCCCTTAGTATCCTGATTATCTGGGGGGGGAAACCCTGAAAAGCTGGCAAGTCTTACACAACTGCAGATGGGAAGTGATACAGATGAAAGTAGTTTTGCAGATGCCTTGTGCAATCCTCCACTATCTCAAACAACACTTTGATATCTATTAACACCTCCAGAAGGTGTTCCTGACCCTTTTTGATAATACAGTCTTTGCAGCTGAAATGTAAGTGCTGTGAAAATGAAACCTGCTCACAAGTGATGTTACCACCTTAGCGTTTTTGAAACGGTAGCAAAATTAGAGGGTAGGTAGAGTAGCTTTTGTGCCCCCCCCCCCACACACACACATACAAAAACATGACATCTATCTTAAAGTAGATTAGGCAATCCCAGGAGCGGCTGCTGGCACAGCAACACCATAGCTAGTGCAGTAGTGTGGGAAAATGGAGAATAAGTTGTGATTGATCTTTGTACCAGACTCTTGGCTGGAGCTGTGATCCCTGCTTAAACCCCGGCCCCGACTGTCCAGAAGCTTATGAAATATTCAGCGCTGGGACGGTGTCCGCTTACCTGCAGTAGAACTTTTTTTTTTTTTTTTTTTTAGTGAGTGCCCACCCCTGGTCATTATAGGCTGGTTTCCTAGGCTTACATTATTCTTTGTTTAATAGATTGGCGTTACCACGGCAACCAATTAGTCATTTCACAGCATACCTCTGTGCCAAACGTAATGACTATATTGGCTCCAGCTCTTTTGTCTGCTCTCCAGGCCTGCAGGCCAGGCCTCCTTGCACACAAGTCATATCACAACACTCACAGGACACTAGAAAGCCAACACACAGTTTTTTTTATTCTCTCTTCTTTTACAACTTTTTTTATTTGCTTTTTTCTCTTTAGCCTGGAGACTTGATGTCAAGACCCTGATGATTAAGTACTATTACCCAAGCTGGGGCAAAATACTAGTCTAAGGCATAGTTGGGGAGTCTCTGAATCAGGTGTGTGTGAGATGTAGATTGACAGATCTGTTCCAGGGCACCTGGGGCATGTAGATGAGCTGAGATGGGAAGTAGCATCAGGCACAGGGACTCCCCCGGCTAACAACCCAGCCCCATACAAGATTTGTTTTTAATTTAAATATTGTCCTATTTCTAGCAATACCTAAGCTGTGCTAATTATACAGCAGGAACATTCGATGTCACTTGACTGCTTATTTGGATCTCCTCCTCCTGCAACAATGTGTGCATAAAGCTTTTTGCAAGCTATTCCACGATGCTGTTCAGTACAATAACAAAGGGCAATAAACAACACAAACAAAGGTGTAAGGCACTGGTCGATCCATTTACACTGAATAGAGGTGGCTGATGCCCCAGTTTTTAGCCCGCAATTTGCCTGTCAGCCAATTTGGTCGGGCCATTCTGAAAGTGTTTGCAAGATTGCCGCCTAACAAGAGGTGCTTGTCAGCAGCCTGGAGGCCACACGAGTCACAGATGCCTTGATGGAGGATAATGGCACTGAGAGGTTGCCCAATTTGTAAGCATGATGAATTGCCGCTGCTGCACAGTTTGAGCAATATTTGTGTTTGTGTGCTCACCCGCACATTATAAGCTTCACAGTGGGTTTGGAGCCAGTTTAAAGTGTTTAATTTAACATTTAATTACATTGAATTACATACAGTGGGGGAGGTTCAGCATAACCCACTGCTTGTACAAACTACAGTACAATGTAGCCATGTCTGCTAATCATTGCAAATTACCTTGAGTTGGTCCTCTGCCCCATCGTTCTGAGCCACAGTCTTCTTGCTAGTTTTGGCAGGCGTTAATCTCTGTCGTTAATGAGATTTTAAGAGTATTGTCCTCCGGCCTTTGGTACTGTGTTCCAAACCTTCACTCTTTATTGAAGGCTAAAGAGTGTGATCTTGTAATTTAGGTGTCAATATCCAGGCTAGAGATTGCAGTGTTTCCTATTCTGTACATTCACTAACCAGCAATGGGTCTCTACAGTTTACACAATTTATTTATTTCCTTGGTTCCATAGCAAAAATATAAAAATATATAACAATTGATTATACCACAGATTCCTTCTTTGTAATGCCTATTATCAATTTCCAAATGACTGCGTCCCTATGGTTTGAATGCTAACATATGACCAACACACTAGGAAGATCATTAATGTAAAAATGTGAACCCACATGACACGGCACTGAAATGATGTGGTGCTTTTGGTTGTGTGGCAACATTTTAGATAGAGAATGCATTGCAGTGTCTGTGTGATTTATTTATTTTTAAAAACAATTTATTTGCAAGTTGTTCACATTTATTTGTTTTGACAGCTTTGGCGTTTGTTTGAAGGGCAGTTTGCACTAATCATTGAAACACTTGTAGTGTGGTTAGTCACCTCAGTGTAACACTGTAATTGTCTGAAACACTGCGTTGAAACTGGATTTTTATTCATACAGCGGATTCGTCTTTGAAAATGTTACTTCAAAGGTTGCAATGATGCTGATGAAAGACGTTACCTGAAGGAAAAATAAAACTTGCTCTAATAAAGGGATTATGTAAGTAATTTTATGCTGATATAGTTGTTAAAAGGTTGAATTTCAAAGGTGTGCTTTAGCTATTAGCCTACATTTCAGAAAGTACACATGGATATTTTCATATCACAGGCTGTATGTTGCTCCTTGTATTGTGCACACCTAATATGTCTTGATATAAAGGTCCAAATAGAATTGTTTCTACTGCTGTATCCTCTACTGGAACTGATCTTGGAGTGAATCGAGAAGCAGAACTAAATGTATCCCCTGTGTTCTCATCTACAGAAAATGCTACAAGAAGCACTGGACAAACTTCATGCGCACGCACGCACGCACGCACACACACACACACACACACACACACACACACACACACACACACACACACACACACTCATCAGTGTGTGTCATGCAGTGCTGAGGTGCGTGGTTGATGCAGCTTTTGTCAAGCTGTTTGTTCTGTGTTGTCATGTGCGCTTTGATGTGATTGTTGTTCCATGACCACCCAGCCTTGCAGAACCCACCCGTCTGCGGGAAAAACAGAAGGAGCGACGTGTCCGCTTAACAAATGCAAGGCTGTAATTGACTGCACTCCTTTTGAATGCCTCTGCGAGTGCGTTCTCTTGTGTCTTTTCCAATAGCTTTGTTTGCAACAGTTGTAGAAGTGTGTGGTCAGCAGTCTTCTTAAATTGGGTTTCCCCCAGCACCACCACAGACATCCCTTCCTTCACTATTCTCAGTGAACTGAGAGATGTTGGACAAGTAATATTAGCCAGAGTTTACAGGGTGTTGTCTTTCTTTCGTTTTGAGTAAGGGTAGGTCATTACAAAAAAACACTGATACTTAAAGCAATATAATTTTTCTCCATAACTATATAACAAATGTTCAGTAAAAGTTTGATTTAATTCATTTGAATTACGAACGAATTTGCAGGTACTTTTTTTGTGGGCAAAGGGACTGAAAACAGATTGTACTCATGCATATTTGTTGAAATAAAGATTTTATCATAATTGTTTAAAATAAACATACATCAAATTTGTTAACTGATCCAATGTTTGGCAAGTGTATGTGATGTTTTGACTAGGGCTGAACGATTAATCGTTTTCAAATCAAAATTGCGATTTGAAAGAACGCAGGGTTTTTTTTTTTTTGTGAAGCTGGCAATTAAAATGTAGGTTTATTATACAGTGCATCTGACCCGTTTAAACAGTCATGCAGTTACAAATTCATTCCGTTGTCATCTTTGTGTAACAGATCTGCTTGTTGGTCACAAGCGCCATGCGCCTCCTGTTACGGTCGTACTCACCAATCAGAGCGAGGACAGGGCTTGCATATTTGACAACAACAAACAAAACTAGAGGAAACGTGTGGGATAATGGCGCCATCTGAACGGACACAGGCAGCGGCTGTGCAGTTTTGTCTGGCATCAACTCACACTGAAGTGTTACAGTAGTGGAGGGTTTAGCCTACATATTGTTATTATGTTAATTTGTCATTTTGTATGCTTCAACTATGGATAAAAGCTCTCTGTGAGCCCGTTCCGCTCTGTGCGGGCTGCATATCCTATACGGAGCATTACAGAATAAGAGCATTTTGCCCATCTGATTTGCTAAGTTGTTCAGATTTTGGTTATTTGTTCAGTTGTCCTTGATTTTTGTGCTTCTACTATGGTTAAGTAGGCTACGTAGTAAAGGGTGTTCTCTATGCTATTCTGTGTCTGACTTCCTGTCACAGCTTCAGTCAAAAATAGACTGACAGTGACTAT
>JAPMOB010223301.1:0-12870 GCA_029875015.1 Lepomis gibbosus | reverse complement strand
TTCAGTGGCTTGTTGGGTGTTTTCTTTCCTTTCAAATCTCCTTTGCCATCAGAGTTCTGGTAATAAAAATAAATTTTGCACTGGTATTTTTTCACATCAGGACAGTTTTCTCATTCTGGTGGGCAGATGGCCTCCACAGAGACCACATGTCCACCTGAATAAACATTTGCTCAGACCGATTGTGACACCTAGTAGTATTTTATGAGGGAGGCTTGGAAGAGCAGGACACATTCATTTGATCAGTTCAGTGGTAAAAACAAACATGTTCCATCCATAACAGCAGGGCTGATTAATTTCACCATTAATGGTCACAACTGCCTTTGTAACAATAGATAAAATTATATATTTTTAACCAGTATTACTTATACTGATAAGTAACATACAATTAGCTGATGTTTGCTAAATTACAAAATCAAAGTAAAATGATGTTTCACATTTCTTGCAACTATAACAATGACTAAAAGATTTCAAGTGCAGGGAGGAAAGGTGACAAAGATTACCCCCACCTGAGTTCTTCATTTTTTCTGAACGTCACTTAGTATTTTTACATTTTTTAATTGTTTGCAGTGAGATGATAGTGAGTTTATAAAGTGACTTTGCTGTTGATATTCTAGAAACAATATTTAGTTAAATTTAAAACATTCAATTCTAACCCTGTTCCTAATTTCTTCTGTTTCTAAGCAAATATTCTGAAAAATGATAAAGAATTTATAAATATCAACAATGGTAGTAGTATTGATAAAATCCTGCTGATTCAAATCTTTAAAACATTTAGAGGGCAGCTCTAGTCCGTTCAAGTGGATTAACACGGGTATACAACAAATGACAGCCTGTCTAAAGGAATTCATTTAACGTGCTGGATTAAGCGTTGTTGGACTCACCTGTTCTTTCCCCTTTGCTTTCTTTAGAAAGTCTTCCACTGCATCGACTGCCTGCTGGAAGCGCTTTCCTTTATTTATCTTGATCATCTCTTCTTTGTGGGCGTGGTACGGCTTCAGCTGTTCTACTTTGATCCAGGCACTGAACAGGCACACAGAAAAACAGCTCTTACACACTGGCTGGGGAGGGAAAGCCAAGGTCAATCAGAACAGGCACCTCACAATCCGGACTTACTGGTCTTCCGTTCCAAAGAATTTCACAAAATGGCATTTTTTGCCCCTTGGCTTTTTCAGATCCTTGGGAGGGCTTACAATCTGAAATGTAAATAAATGTTGTATACCAACATTACCATAAGATCTGTCATGCAAATGCTCAAACGCATTTAGCTTTCAAGCAGCCATCGGCATGTTTTCACACCTTACCTTTCCTGGCCATGGTGGGTAACGGCCAAGCTTCCCCCTGTAGGAAGAGGGATACATTTAGCCCTGATGTGTGTCTATTGCTAACACAGAGACACATCACAACCTGTTCCATGAATCGGTTTATTTCATGTTTAAGACACATCATTGTATTTTAACATTCAGGCTCTGCTAAACAATTACCCTACTCTCTGCTGGGTATCAAACCTCAATTTGTTTTTACTAGGACTGACCAAAATATCCATAGTAGAGTTTCAAAAGTTGTCAAGCACAGAAAACTGGCAGCAAATTTCTATATGTCTTTGATCAGATCGTTTCAGNGTTCTAGTAGGCTGCTTGTGTTCAGACAGCATTTGAGAACTTATTGTGGCTTATTGTGTTAAATAAAATAGTGATTTATTTAAAACAACAAATTATTTTGTATATGTACCAAAAACTCAGGCTAACTGTGTTAAGCTCCTGGCATACAGAGAATGGACAAAGTATCAGAAAAATTAGAGCATGATACAATGGAAGTGCAGTGATACATGATCAAGTGAGGCCCATGATGTGTAATTTGGCTGAGGCTGTCGGGGATGTTAATAAGTTTTCAGTTAGTGTTGTCCTTATGTCCTCACGAGCTGTAGAAACATTTCCTCTTGCCACATCGCATGATTTTGCAGTGTTTATGCGAGACGTAACAGCACCTCAGAAAGCAGCTACTGTAACGTTAACTTACCTCACACTTACAAAACATTAAAGTGAATGGAACTTAGAAGTAGCTTCAGTCGTAGTTTTAATCGGACAGCTGGCAAAGTTTAAACTACATATATAACAAGTTCTTGTGTATGTATTACCATTTTGTAATGTTGACGATAATGCCTTTATGAGTAACAAAGTGGTGCTTACACGGCAACATGAGACGACCAGTTTTCTCTTCGTTATTCTTCAGCCAACAAACTAAGTCACCAAACTGAGTTAAATTAACCTACATTTAGACAGGCAGGGATTTTGCAAATCACTATAGATAAACGAGTGGTATCTGCAGAGAAATAGATCTAACAGTTAACACGGAAGCCGAGGAGATGCGAAGTAGATACAGTAACTTAACGTTAGATATCCGCTTAACGTTAAGCTACCGTGCTAGCAAAGCTCGTCACACCACAACATTTCTACAACAGTTTAGATTTTAAAGTTTTTGGGGAACCTTTACTCATAAACACACCGAAGCAAGAATCATAACTATGAAAGATGGGCTTGGATCAGGAACTATTTTCCTTTTTCGCTCTAACGTTAAACCTTTTCTGTAACTTAGCTTGTCCGCTAGCTAGCAGCTAACGACGGCTGAGTTAGCTTGGCTAGCAATTTGTTTGGGTTGACCATCAACTGCCTAATACGCGAAGACGTCAATTAACCTAATTACGCCCGGTTAACACCAACATGAAACATTATCGTTAAAACTAATACAACACTGCTTTATGCATTGCAAAATCATTTTGCAGAAACAGTTGCGTTTGACTGTGTTTAAAGGTTATCTCACCACACTAGGTCCCCGATCCTCAGATGCACCGTCGCCATCTTACAACTTTAATAAAACGTCGCACTGAATGAGGGGAAACGACAACACACACCCACTAATCACATGTGAGGACAAGCCCTTCCTCTCCATCTAACATCCGCTACTCTGTTTACTGTCAGTACTGGCATGGTGTTGAAAGCTACTTTCTAACAAGGCGAAAGTTATACCATATAAAACAGCAACTCAGTTATATTTCATGTATAAAAACATAAAAGAGAAGGAAATGATTATAAGCCAAAATAAAAACAGGTGCTGTGATAAATCTACGTGCCACAAATAAACAAGTGTGTTTAGTTACATTAGAGAACGCTCCTTATTATATTTGAATAGCTTTTATTTGAAAGGCCAAATTCGGGTGTCTGTAGCCCTGGGGTTTCTATGTTCAGCCCTGGTTCAGCCCTCTTTACAGGACTTACTGCCACCTATTGGTGGGAGGACGACCATCTCTATGGGTGCCAGTCGTCTTGGGTCTTTAGGTCATTTTGTCAACTACTTGGTCAGTGGATATTAAGTGAAAAAATACAATTAAAAAGTGCGTAAGTACAGACAAGAGATCTAATCTAGTGCAGTCCAAATCCTCCCACTTTTAGATACACCCTCATGTGCAAGTAACAATTACCAAGAGAAGACAAATGAAAATTTGTACATGCCAATGTCAGATCTGCTGTGATCCTGAACGCAAACAGTTTAAATGAAGGCCTTCTAAAAGCTGTGCTGAAAGATAAGCTTTCAGCCATTACAGGGTGGAGCAGGCAGTGTAAAATAGAATTTTTTTGCTTTGACTTTGAAGTGGTCAGAGTCGGGGTTGTCTTATTTCATCTGGGAAGTTATTCCAGTCAGTTCGCGTGAAACGCTACTTCTCTATGTTTTGCAACTCTGGCCATCTTGAGCCCAGAACCACAGAGTGAGCAAGATTTTGAAATCAGTTCTTAGAGTGACTAAGTGAAAGGATTTCAGTACACATGTAATGTGATCGTATTTCTGCCACTGCTAATCTACTATAATTCAAGTATTACGGATTGTTATGGATGAAACAAGCAACAGTATATAAAGCAGTGGCTCCACAGTGACAACAATAAAATGCTGTTTACAAATTAATGCACTCATAATAATAATATATTAATAATAATATAACAGCTGCAGATGGGACAAAACTGTTCTTGTAAAGTGCTATATGTTTACATGTTATTATGTTTTTTTAATTAATATTATCAGTATTTTCTGTAAAAAGTGAGACTGCAAAAGCTTTATAGGTGCTAGGACAATGTTTCACCATAACATTCCACACACAAAAACATACATACAACTTTTCCAGTTTGATTTGACTTTTATTTAAGCTTACACATCACACAGATAAACCTGGGAAAACCCCACAAATATATGAAACATTTAGAACCCTTCTGAATTTCAAAAAAAAAAAAATGTTATGTACCCTAGTACCCAGTGTAAGAACTTTAAACTCAGCTGAGCAAACTTTTCCTGCCACGTAAAATGTTATGTAGTTGGCTGTAACGATAGTAATATAAATCCATATATTCATGCCAGTACCCCAACATGTAATATGCATTAGCAAATAAATAGTGCATTTAAGAATCATGGATAAAATACAAAATAATGCCAAGTCACCATGTTATTAAAGGAGATTTTTAAGCAACAGAGATGAAACAGGGGAAATCTTGTAGAATCAAGCCGAAAATGTGCTTTCTTAGGATGTTAGCATTCACTTAGACTTGCCTGACACCATTACACCAAACTCCTGGATGGAGATTTCTTTGTTTATGTACTGCTGAAGCTGGCGATTTGTAATGTGCCCGAGACGCAGCGCATCATCGATGGAGAACTTTTTCCCCGATTTTCTGTCATGAAGAACTGAGGATTCTCCCTTGGGGCCCTTGACCGTGATCTCCTCCCAGTCACACTCCTGGCTCTGTAGGTTGACGAACATCTTCCAGTCGATCAGCCCTTGTTTGTAAGCCTCCTCCGGTCGCATCTCTTTGCCTGAATCCGGGTCGATGACCACGATGGACCTGCGGAGATGGCTCTCCCTCTGTTCCCTCTTTATTCTCACTGCCGCCAGGTTCTTTTGAAGCTTCTCGATCTCCTCATCCTTCTGGGTGGTTATGCTTCTAAGCTCTGCTAGCTCTCTCTGTAGTGAATCAAGCCTCAACTCCAGGTTCTTTCCTTCCTCCCTTGGCGCGGACTCGGCAATAAGTCGAGTCTCTTTGCTGGTTATCTCAATCTCAGACCGTAGCTTGCGGATCTCGTTCTGCAGTCTCTGGTTTTCTTGCTGCAGACGGCTGCTTTCATCACGGATGTAGTCCAGTTCTTTAGAAGACTTGGTATTAGAGAACTCCATTTCAGAGAGCCTTGAAGTGAGGGTGGCCAACTCCTGGTCAAGTTCTCGCCTTCTCCTTTTCTCCTCTTCCAGAGTCCTCCTTAGGTTCTCAATCTCAATCTCTGCCTCTGGGTCCCTCTCAACTTGGACTTTCTCAGTGCGAACGACTCGTTCCTTCACATCTATCTTCTCCAGGGTGATCTGCTGCTGGATGAGGGCGTTAAACTCTTTCTCAAGCAGAGAGTGTTTGTGCCTCTCTTCATCAAGCTGTAGTCTGAGGATGGAGTGTTCCTTCTCCTGTTGGGGATCCTGCTGCAGGACAACCTTCTGTTTGACAGTCACCTTCTCACGGTTCTCTTTGTCGCGGATCTCCAGCTCGTTAAGTCTAACCCGAAGCCTTTGGATCTCCAGTTCTGCATCACGCCTTGCTCTGCGCTCACGCTCCAGTTCTTCCAGTTGCAGATCCAGGTCAGTCTTTTGTCTCTGCAGTTGATAGAGCTCCGTTTTCAGGCTCTCCTTTTGTTTCTGTTCAGTGTTGATTTTTTGTGAGAATGTGTCGCACTCTGACCTGAGGAGAGGATCTTCTTCCATCTTGACCACTTCTTGCTGAACAACCTTCTCGCGGACCTGAGACAGATCCATTTTCCTCACTCTGATCTTCTCTTCTTGGGCTGAACGTTCTCTTTCAAGGTCGAGGCGTTTCTTTTGTTCATCAGCCAGTTTCCTTTTGAGAGTCTCGATTTCCTCCTTAGTCTTGGGGTCCTCTCTGTACTGCAGAACTTCATTGACAACTTCTTTAGTCTGCACTTGGGGTTTGGTGTCCCTCCATATTTGAATTTCATTACGAAGTTGGCGGATTTCCATCTCAGATTTTTCAGTCTGGTGGGTTTTATCTACTATTTCATTGCGAAGTCTCTCCAGTTCTCTTTCAGTCTGCGGATCTGTCTTGTATTTGATTACTTCTTTGATGATTTCTTTAACCTCCACTTGAGGTCCTCTGTTCCTCAGCATGGTCAGCTCATCCTGCAGGGATCTAAGCTGCATCTCTGAATCTCTATAGCGCCTCTGGTGCTCTACAAGTTCAAGCCGGAGATTGGCCACCTCATTCTCAGCCTTGGGGTCCGGGCGGACGATCTCCCGCACCTTCTCCTGAATAACAACCTTGGACTTCTCCTCCTCTAAGCTGGCAATCTTCCTCTGGAGGTCAGCCTTTTCTCGCTGTGATGATCTTCGTTTGGCCTTCTCATCTTCATACTGCCTCCTGAGGTTTTCTACCTCTCTTTCAAAGGCAACATCTTTCTCTACTTTCAGCACCTCCTTGATGGAAATCTTCTCCTCTGCCATTGCTTTCTCCTTCTCCATCCTTCGGAGCTTCTCCTGAAGGAAGTGCAGTTCATCCTCTAGCTGCTTCCTGCCATCTATTTCCTTCTGCTTCCTGTCAAGGAGCACACGGTACTCGGTTTCAAGTTTGGGATCATTCTGGACTTTGATCACCTCCTCTTCAGTGATCACCTCCTGTTCCTTGTTCTTCTCCTCAGCCAGGACTGTCACCTGCTTTTGTATCTGAATCAGCTCATTGTCTTTCATCAACTTCTGCCGCTTTAGCTCCTCCAGGTCCTCCCGAAGCTTGCGCATCTCCTCCTCCTGACCACGGTCTCTTTCTATACGCAGGACCTCCTTCACCGTGTATTGTTGCGCCCCTTCTTTGACCTCTGTCTCAAGGCCACGCAGCTTCAACTTAAGCAGCTCAAGGTCATTCTCCAGGACCTGAGTAGAGCGGCGCTCCTCTGAGAGTTTTTGCTGAACCTTATGGACTTCCTCATCCAGCTGGGGGTCAGGAACCTTTTTGATCAGCTCCTTCTTGACAATTGTGTCCTGGGGCTTCTGCCCTTCAAGGATATAGATGTCAGTTTGGATAGTCTCAATTTCTTTCTCTAGCTGCTCCCTCCTCTGGATCTCATCTTCCAGCTGCTTCCTGATTCTCCAAGGCTCTTCTCCTGGAGCAGCAGCATGGACTGACTGGACATTTGTCTGCATCATAGGAGTCTCGGGTTGCTATGTAGAGAAAATTATTATTGTTATTAATTGTATTATTATTATCATTATCATTATCATTATCATTATCATTATCATTATCATTATCATTATTATTATTATTATTACCTGGTTGAGGAGACCTTGGGCAAACTCCAGATTCTGCAGCCTTTGCTTGTTCACTGCATTCACCTCAGTAAACTTGGCCTCAATAGCAGCTTCCTGTAAACAATTAAACATTGACTGATGTCAGAGAAAGCACATACAGTAAATCCTTAAGTTACTGCAACATTATTTTTAACATTGTTGATCTCGTCTCCTTCAGATTTATCCTTTGGGGGGTCCTGACCACCAGGTTGTAAAACACTGCATTACATCCAGTTTGATAATATTTAAATTGCCATTAAGGAAAATCTGAATTATATCTATTCCTAGTAGTAGCCTTCATGTTGAGTGAACATGAATGTGTCTTGAAATAATATGTGTGTGGCATACAGGGTTTGTCTAATAAAAAATGCTATATAGTTGCATTATGGGAAACGTATGATCCATGGTTTCTGGAGGCATGATTTACAGGAGGGGCTAAAAGTCAGGCTATCTTAGCCTCTACTGGTTAGATGTTGATATTATTATTTTTTAAGGTTATGGAAGTTATAGATGAAGAAAAGTGGGACAGGTTTGATGTCTTTGCTGTATGCTTGCTTAACAACGCCTACAGAAGATATATTGTTTTGACAGTGACACATCATGAAAGCTTGGCTGTTGTGCTTCACCTCTGCCCTGACTGTAAGTGCAGGTGATTCCAGTTTGGTCCTCTTGTATGCCTGAGGTACAAGTCCATCCTCCAGGTCAAGGATAGAGCTGAACTTCTCAGTTTCACTCTCGTAGTCCTACAAAGAGGAATCAATAAATCATTAATCAAACCTTCATTTTACTTTATTTCTGCAAATTAAAGGTGGTTATGTCGTGGTAAAAAAATCAGAATCAGAAATACTTTATTGATCCCCGAGGGGAAATTCTTTCAAAAATCAGTGTTGAATATCTTACTTTGACAGCTTGTTGGTAAAGCTGGGCATTTTTAGAGACGTTGTTCAAGTCAGACTCCTTTCTTGCAATATCAGAGAGCAAGTTCTGTACAAAACAGAGTTGTTATAAGCTTTTACACCACTGACACAATATTCCTCTACATCAGAAAATATGTATAGTGTGAACTCATCACTCTCACCCTCTGATTCTTCAGCTTGGTCTCCACTTGTCTCACGTCATCCGTTTCACGGGGTTCGTAGTTTGGGACACGAGACAACCAGCTGTTCAGATTATCATAATCATTGCGGTAATTGTTGTACGACATCTTGGCTCTCTGCAAGCTCTGAGACCTGAAACACAGCAAAAGAAATGATTATGCAGATCTTATGTGTAGGTCTTTGTGAAATGTGTTTTGTGGTGTGTTGCTCAGTATTTCTTCCAATATTTATTAATGCACAGATCTTAGTAAACATGTCATCCTTGTCCTGTACTTCACCTGGTGTCGATCTGCCTGTTGAGGTTGTTGAAGCGCTTGTTGAGCTTCTGGACGTCCGCTTCCTGCCTGTCAATGTCAGGGCAGTGCTCTTGAAATTTGGTGGCCATGTTGTCACAGCTGCTTTTGGCCAAACGCAGGTTCTGCTCCGTCTCAGTGATAACTGACCTCTTGGACCTCAGGTCTGATGCAATATCCTGCCAGGGTACCAAGGGAGACTAACTGAGTATACACAGCAATATGTTCTTTAGGAAAGTATAATACAGACCGATCAATAATCAATGTTAGTGAGTGTGTGGAGCCTTTATCCCTTTTAAGGTTTAGCTCTCATATTTACTGTCTAAGTGTTTGAATGAGTGCAATAATTCCACTAATCTGATCCTGTATATTTGGTGATAAATTACTTAATTGATCCTGATTTTAGTTTTAATTCAATTCAATTTGCTTTATTGGCATGACTGTGAAGCAATATTGCCAAAGCATACATATAACATAACAACAATCAACCCCAGTTTTATATAAATACATTTTATTGTTAGGATTATTAAGTATATTGCTCCTTTTTAAATGACAAACATGACACAGTTTGAAAAACAAATTAAATTGAGAGCGTTTGCATTTAGGGGAGCAGCTACTGCTTCACTAGCTGGTGTTACCCTTAACATGCGAAGACATTTTCATTTGATCTATATCTGTTGCACGTTTGGGATCTCATTGTAACCTGTGCCAAAGGATAACAGAGTCATCTTACTGCAAGCTCCCGTTGTGTTTTCTCCAGTGAGGTGATGTCAGCTGGAGCAACCTGCTCCCTTGCCAGCTTGTTCTCATAGGTGGACAGTAAAGTCTTCCCATTTTGAAGGGAAGTCTCCAGCTGGTTGGAATTCTTCAGTCTAAAATAAGAGTAAGTGCAGTTATTAAGTGGGTAGAAATGCATGCTGCCTTTGAACCCATTTAAAGCGGATTTAAAAGCACTTCAGAAACAGAAAACTCCACAGAAGATAAGCTACTGAGATCAAGTCCCGTACTTCTCCTGAGAGCACTGAAGTAGCTGCTCGATCTTGGTGTACTTCTTGTTGGCTTCATCCACCTTGCTGTGAAGCTGAGGAGCGCTGGCAGAGCTTGGGTTTGAGGCCAAGAAGCTTTTTGCTTCCTGTACTTTAGAGGACTTCTCTGGTTCAATCTTACTGACAGCAGCAGCAATATCCTGGAGAGAAATGTTCGGGTTGGTGACATGGGTGGTGTGACACAGCATTTAATTCAACCAACAGAACAAAGTGGAAGTCATTACCCTCATATCCTGCAGGCGGTCAGCACTGTCCTGCAGGGGCCTGTTTTGCTCTAGTGGTGGGCGCACTCGGGAATGAATGGCCTTCTCCTGTTTGTCCAGGTCACTGACGACCTTATCCAGACCGGCCATCAGCTGACGGCATTGCTGCTCCTGCTTGTCTCCTGTGAGGTCACACACAACATAATGAGCTTCATAATTTGGCTTCATCTATGTTCTACAGGAATCTTTGTCTGACCAGAAGCCCATAGTTTTATCTAATGCCAAAAATAGTGCCAGATTTCCTGCAGATCTGAGGAATGACAACACCACGAAGATGCTGTTAACACCTTCTACAGCAAAGGGCAGTGCAACTTTTTGTTTTTTATAATTTAAAGGGTGGTTCACGTTTACAACAACATGTATTAGTTTAGTTATGAGAATGTACTTTACAAAGTAATTGTTGAGATCTATGAACACAATGACATCCCATAACAACTGTCTGAGCAAGAAACTTTGGGGCTCAAATTGAAAGTGAGCAGGCATGAAGTGTTGATAATAATCCCTCCTTGTGCAGGAAGGTGTGTACTGAACAGTAAGTACAGTAGTTCAAAGTTGAAGCAGGAAGCAGGTTTAGGACGGACAGTTTGATTAATATTTTTACTTTTCGCTTTGCTACTTTTTGCTTTTTCTTCCCAAACAATTTGACTAATCTGGGATTTTGTTTCTAACCTCTATGGTCTTATGACAGCTTGTGTTTCTTGCCCCTTCAGACTTCTTGTTAGTGAGGTCACGGTCTTCCCAGATCTCAGCAGTTACAATATTATCATTACCAACAGAAAAGATGGCAAAACCTATGAAGATAAAAGTTTTATGATCCAAGATCTGATTAATCTGAAGAATCCTTTAAAGGCCAACACGAGTTTATTCTCTCGGAAACTGGCTTGAAAAGAAGATTAGACATTAAGCAAACATTAGTCTTTATGCACACTGATTCCACATGTGCTCAGCTTGGCTGACCATGTTGAATTTGAAGTACAGCCATGTTAGCTACCCTTGGTAGCTTGCTATAATATATTGTATACGTAAAGCTGTATGGGGTGACAGCATATTAAATCAGGGAGTCAAATTGGAGCAGAAAATAAAACAATTTGCTGAGAGTGAAGGCATGACAAGTGGCTAAAAGCTGCAATCCAGCAGAATTGGATATGTCCTGTACCTGTGCCAGTCCCACTCTGCTTCTTCAGCTCATCGTAGCGTTTCAGCAGAGTTCCCTTGCTGCTTGCCATCTTCTGCTTGACTGTTTTTTGCTGGCTGGCCAGGCTGCAAACACAAAATATAACAAACTGTTACAGCAGCACTGGAATAAAATACAGAAGTGTCTGTCATTCAATGAATGTTCTTTGTGTACACATGTGTGTACATCTTTGTACACACTCACTTGTCAGAGACGGCGACTGCGTCAGGGTCGGTGGGGGGGATCATGAAGCAGACGGCTGGGGCGGTGAGTTTATGGCCACTTGCATCCTTCACATCCCATTTGGTCCCGTTGTTACGGAGCAGAGTGTACCTCTCCCCGCGCAAAACCTGCCCCTGTACACATCCAAGAGTTACAATCTGTCCTCTGCAGCTGGACCACAAATATAGTTTCATCTTAAACAAGCATATTCAAGACACAGATTTATAACTGAATATTAATGAAAGAGGCTTTTGATAGTTTCATTGTGAGCTCTGATTGGCTAACCATTATTTGTTATCAGTGGGCGGACCAATCATAGCTCTTGCTACTTTGTGCAGGACATGGAGTCAGTTAGGATTTCTCTTTCCTTTTAAAAGTGAGTTTTAGAATGCAATTGGAAATTATTTTAATTTAATTCAAAGCTTCAAAACAGTGAGGTCAAGAGACAACCTACACAAGAGGAGTTTAACTACACCCAAGGTGAAGAGCTCCGTAGTCGGCTCTTTGGTCGAAGTACAGACTTCTTCAAATCCCCTGTGTTCTGAACCCCAGGGGTTTTAAATAAGATCCTCAGAGTCTTAGCCTGGGATATCTTCTAAAGGGATTTGAATACATTACAACACAAAATGTTACGTTACAGGCCTGGTATTAAGAAAAAGCAAAGCAAAGGGAGAGTGCTTACTCATGCACTCGGATAGCAGAGAACATCCTGGGATTAGAGCACTGACAGCCAGTGACAGAGAAGAAAATACCATAAAATGAAGATAAGATGAATTAATTTGAGGGAAAATGGGGTCAGTGCAGCACAGAAAGACAATTCCATGATAGAGATGAAGGAAAGACAATTAGGAGAAAGTTTCCACAGAGGAAATCAGAAGAAGGGATACAGCTCCTCTTCTTTGTCCTCTTTTGCTCTGAAAACATGTTTCTAGCAGTCTGGTTTCTCTGCTGAGTATCAGATGGTTATGACTCTCACTTATACTGATGATCACCTATTCTGTATTTTAATCCAGACCAACTCATAATCAGATGACTGAATGCAGATCTTAAACCTGTTAGCCAAATGAACAGTTACTCCTATAAGGCTGGTTTTTGGTTTCTCACTTTTAAAAATTAGCTATAAATGCCAAGTCAGGGCAAAAAAAGCTTCCATCAGCTTTCAACTACACACTGCATACCTCATCTGTGTCAAACTCGCACAGAGCTTCAATGGGCAGCAGCTTCTGGGGGGTTTCCCGGCGGTACTTCAGAGGCAAAACCTGCATGCTGCGCTTCTGAAGAGCCTTGACCCTCTCATCAAAGTTGTCTATGGCCTTGGCTTGGTCCTGCACACACACACACACACACACACACACACACACACACACACACACACACACACACACACACACACACACACACAC
>JAPMOB010223300.1:0-26623 GCA_029875015.1 Lepomis gibbosus | reverse complement strand
GTACAAAAGAATTTCCAAAGCATTAGATATACCATGGAACGCAGTGAAGACAGTCATCATCAAGTGGAGAAAATATGGCCTAACTGTAACCTTACCAAGAACTGGACGTCCCCCCAAAATTGATGAAAAGATGAAAAGAAAACTGGTCAGAGAATTTCTGGCAAGCACTGGTTGTGTGATACATGCGACAACTATCTCCTGTATTCTTCATAGGAACGGGCTATGGGGTAGGGTGGCAAGATGGAAGCTTTTTCTTACAAAGAAAAACATCTAAGCACGGCTGAAGTTTGCAAAAACAAACATTGAGTCCCCCAAAAGCATGTGGGAAAATGTGTTATGGTCTGATGAAACCAAGGTTGAACTTTTTGGCCATTATTCCAAAAGGTATGTTTGGCGCAAAAACACTGCACATCATCCAAAAAACACTACACCCACAGTGAAGCATGGTGGTGGCAGCATCATCCTTTGGGGCTGTTTTTCTTCACCTGGAACTGGGGCCTTAGTCAGGGTGGAGGGAATTATGAACAGTTCCAAATACCAGGCAATATTGGTAGAAAACCTTCAGGCGTCGGTTAGAAAACTGAAGGTGAAGAGGAAGTTCACCCTTCAGCACTACAACTACTCAAAATACACATCCAAATCCACAAAAGCATGGCTTCACCTGAAGAAGATTAATGTTTTGGAATGGCCCAGCCAGAGCGCAGACCTGAATCAAATTGAACATCTGTGGGGTGATCTGAAGAGGACTGTGAACAGGTGATGTTTTCTGGATCTTATCCCCTCTGTCCAGTTGGCGTATAGCTAGAATGAGCATGCAGATCACAGGCTGCACTACAGACAATGCAATTTCAGTTCAGTAGCCGTGGTGCCAATTTTACAGGCTACCATTCATGAAGAGCTTTGTTGTGCACAGAATTGTGCTATAACCTGAGGCTGGCGGGTATATGCTACACATAGACTCTCCACAAGGGAGTACAAAGCTGTAAGTCACATTGTCCCCAGCTTGAAAGATTTTCGGCAGATACAGCACTGGGGCTCACAGGTATGGCCTTAAGTAAGCTTAACCCACTCGTATTTTGGATTCTGCTGTGACTTGTTGTTAAAGCGATACTGGCTCGGTCTGAGGCAACAAGCTAACTTTAGCTTGTTAGTAGCAAGGTGCTAGAAGTTTTGTTTTCATACCTGACAACTGACTGACTTGTGCCGAAGCTCGCGCTCACACCACGGTCAGGAGCTTAAAGCAATACACTGACATAAACAGTTGGCCTTTGAGATGCTTTTTAATACTTGACCATGTGGCTACCATGTGAAATTTACTTCACCACTCATAGTGAATCCTTTATTGAAATGAATTGTTTTTACTGTGAAAGTGTGCCTAAACATTTTATTTAAGTTTAAACTGATGAAATCTGGGAAACCTGTGTCATTGTATGTCCATCAAGCCTAAGCCTGCAGTGGTTGTCATCAACTTATCAGGTAGACGTTTTGTAGACAGCAGATAAAAAGTTACTTAAATTAAAAATTTATGGTGGCACTATGTTTTCCTCTTGCCTTTTTAGTTGCTGTAGCATCCTGAGGTGCTTCATAATGGGATTCCAAAGGATGTAGATTTATGAGGAAGTACACATTTAGAAATCTGAGCATTCATTAACACCTTGTGATGTAGGATCCACATTTGCAAATACACACTGGAAGAAGTATCATCTTTACAGTTTATTATACACCTCAAACCAAGACAACCAATATGTGAGTGTGTATTTTAGGATGTGTTTTCACACCTCTTGATTCAATGTGGACATTAGTGTCAGACTTGGTTTGTCTGGAATGTGGAGATAAGATGTGGGTCAAAAGAGTTTCATTAGTCCCTAACCAAATGCTTAATAAATGCTTCACACTCATCAAGCCATGGTTCAATTGACCTAATAATTTACAAGCTTATTTCCACATTTATAGCAGTGACGTTGAGGTCAGACTTTGAATTATTGTCAAGGTGCCTTTGAACAGATTGTGTCCGGTTCATTTTTTACTCTTCAGCTGGATGGTCAATTCACTTGAACATTAACAGCAATTAGGCAAAACAATCTCAACTCAAATGGTGATAAAAAATCCAAACTCTTTTTTAAATCAAATTTTATTTGTTGAAGGTTAAGAAGTAACCTCCACACTCAACTCAAGGTCTACTGACTACCTGTTCCAGTTTGTTAGATGTTCAAACAAGTAAAAGTGATCAATCTCTACTGTTCCGTGACTCTATACTATGATGAAGACAAGCTATTCATTGTGCCTCGAGTTGAGATTGTTTTGTTAAGGAATTTTCAAGGTCACTTTTAAACCAAATTATGTTTAAAAGTGGTAAGTTGATGAAAGGCTTTACCACTGTAAAGAATTTTTTGCTTAAAGAAATCACCAGTTACATCACGAAACATGCAATGCACATTGGTAAAAGGGAAACAGTGATAAAGCAAATTAAAACATATTGGCTGCTGGATAATATACACTATATGGCGGCGAATGAATAACAATCCTAAAAAGAACAACTGAATTCAGTTTAAAAACACTAACATTAAAATACACACAAAGTACCATAAAGCTTCAATTAAAAGCCTACTCCCACTTGACCCTTTAGTAAGCCACCGCCCCCCTTAGTTACTGTTATCACGGCGCTGCCACTGTGTATGACTGTACTCCCTGGAGAATTATTGTCTATTTTTTTTGGAAAAGCTATCTCAGAGAGATGCAGACAGAAAGGTTTGTATTACACATTTAACGGTTGGATTCAGACTGACGTGAAGACAGAAACTAAAGCCTACTCAAAGAGTAAAAGGGAATCACCGCATCAGCTGACAATTGAGACAAAGGACAACGATATTAAGGATCAACACTGTTCCTGTACAGCTGAGTAGGTCTCTATTCACTATTACAATCATGAAAAAGCAAAAGCAGTAGGGTTTTAAACCATTACATTCTGTAGTAAGTTAGCTAGCGTTAGCTAACTAACATTACATTAGAAACAATACACAGCCTACATTTTTCTGGATTTGTTTTAGGTTTTGGAAAGTGAATAAATCGTACTTCTCCTTTTAACCTCTCTGGGTAGCAACTGTAACTAGTACAAGTGCCCCAGGAACAGCGTTTGACCATATCTCTGAAAAATACTGCAAAAAAAGGAGCCATTAAGTGTCATACTTCAGTTAGAGCAAGACATCTACTGCTCTGTGCAGTCCATGAACCAATGTGTGACATCACAATGACTACGTCCACTTCTTTTGTACAGTCTACGGTTTTTATAGAAGTCGACCTCTCTCTCTCTCGCTCTCTCTCTCTCTGTGTGCTTGAGGTTGGCTTATGGGCTTTTTCTCAAAGCTAGATCAATTGAGTGATTCCTAATTGACTTGATATCCATTAGCCTAATTCTTATACAAGTCATGTTCATACTGGTTGACAAAATCTTTGATATTTCGCGTCTTTGCTGAGTAAGAGTTTTGTGGCAAAGGAATTAAAGACCTGTCCCATGCTCAGGGTGAGTTTGATTGAACAAATAAGAGCCTAGGCAAGTAATTGATGTTTTACAGTATACAACGTACTAAAGAGCTTAAGATCATTGAGAAAAGAACAACTGTCCTTTTATTGGGATCATTATCCATTATTTTGTTCTATGTGTAAAACCTTCACAATAGGCCATGTCAGAAATATCTGCCTGACAAGGTAAGGTATGAAAATGTCTAAAGTTAAAGTAAACCATGCAAACCTGTATTTTGTCAACGGCATTAGGTAGTGTATGCATCAACTGAACACCTAATCACTACCAACAAGCATCTACGCTCTGTCTGCTTCTCACTGTGGTGGGCTGTCTACCCCCCTGTAGTCTCCTCTTGGGAAAAAAAAGGAGAATGTTCTCATTTCCAGCCAGACTTGTCCATCTCACTTCATCAACTGAAAAGCTTTGAATAAAATGCCTCTTTGTTGGTCTGACTCATAACTTTCATTACCAAGCACACGCAGAACTGCAACGGTGCAATGTCGGCTTTAAGTGCACTATCGGTCAGGCAGGTGGCCGAGTACTTGTCAGCTCCTTTGTGTGCAGTACCACGCACACACAAATGTGAAAGACATTTTTCGTTGTCACTGTCATCAACTAATTTTCATATAGGAATTGATTCGTTGAATGTTTTGTATTCCTTTGCCTTTTGGTTGCTTAGAGCGAATAGCTGAGAAGTTGTTGTACCATAAATAAATCCTATCATAATTTTAAGGAGTCTTTGCCTGTGTTTGTGTGTAATAATGTAGCAACAGTTGGTTATCACGGCCACGGGTTATTCTATTGCCATTTATGGGTGGACAAACACGTTAGAGACAGTTTTTCAAATAGTCCATGGGGGTACACTCTAAATATTAATATTTAATATTTTTAACTTTACTAATATTTGTGAAATATATTTGATATTTAGCTAATAACCAAATCTGCCCTTATGTTGATCCCCAACGTCTTATACTTGAGTACTTGTTTCTGATTTCAGTCGACCACTAAAGCGTGGGGGATCATTTGAAACAGAGCCTCTGGATTTGTCCCTGTGGGCCACAAGACTATTGCATGAGTGACAACAGAGATGTTTTAGCAATTCAAATCTTCAGATGGGTTCAAATCAGTTCAGCTGCAAAATATGCCCATACGTGGATATACATATGATAGGAGCAATAATCTGAATCTAGCTTGAAGAGCTGAAAATCCCCTGCTAAAGAGAATTAACATTTCACATGTGAAGACGACTGTGCAGTAAAAATATCCAGTCTAATCCTTTTAACAGCATCTTTCCTGTTTGCTGAAAAGAGACATGCCAGCTTTTGTCTTACTGAGGGCAAAACAAGGACACAGGAAGAAACAGTCCAGAAGCGGAATGATGAGGTCTGGGAGCAAATTGAATCAATTTCTCTGAATGTTTCATAGGTGTTAAAATTAGATGTTTGCCTCTTCTGCCAGCTCCTCTGATGATGGTTTAATGCAACTTAAAATCTTCACTTCCTGTAAGAGATAATGAAGAAAAGGATAATTCTGTCATCAACAGTCACTGCTGGAATACTGATATAATAAACATACATAGGAGCTATGTAGACACTTCATTGATTTAGTATTGCACTTAAAATAGTTTGTAGGCTTGTGACCAGGGCAGAAGCTTATCCCAGCAGGAACTGGAAGGTAATCAGTTTTGTAGTCTGTTTGTATTAATATTCTACAAAACTGTGTAATGAACCACAAACTGCTGATACATCCTGCATAAAATGATGCATCAAGACAACTTTAATGGTTGCCTGTGTAAATGTGCTGGTCCAAGGTGAACACAGGCACAACTCCTTCCTTCACAGGGTGGTAGCGCTCACCCTTAGGGACACGGTGAGGAGCTTGGACATCTAAAACTATTGATCCTGCTGTAGAACTACTCCTACGAATTGAAACAAACAATTTGAGGTGGTCCACACATCCGATCAGGATGCTTCCTAGACACCTCTCTGAGGAGGTCTTCTAGGCACGTCCAACTGACAAGGGGCGAGGAACATCTTGGAGGGATTAAATATCCCATCTGGTCTGGGAGCGCCTCAGGAAAGCACAGGAGCATGTTTGCAGGGACAAGGATGTATGCGCTACATTCTGCCCCTTTGCTTATCTGGAAAGAGATAAACAAAATGGATGGATGGAGATTAATTAATGTAAAGAGGAGTCTGCGGGAGCTGGCAAGAGCTTGCAACAAAACTTGAACTGACTTCAATAGTTCCATCGAGCATGTTTGAATCCCTGACTTTCTTGGTCATAGTTAGACATATGTGTCACACTGTCACCTCCGATGGCTCTATATGAAATAACGCATAGAAATCTATTAGTGAATTCACATCTGAATCATGCTCAATCAATCATCATAAATCAGTCATGTTTTTTGGCATGTCTCTGATTTTGAAATCCACTGAAAGTTTCAAAGCTACCTATCAATTTAGGGAGTAATTATTTCATACTCAAAAGAGAGATTTCCTTTAAAAGCATAATATGAAACAATTACACATTAAAAGTTTAAAAACTTTTAGACCTATGTTACATATTTTGTTGAGCACTTACACAGAAATCTAAATATTTGGTCGCCTGTCTGTGGCGTCATGCTCCCTTTATCCCCTTTGATATATTCCGATGGAAAACACCAGATGATACGTCAGAGAGTGAGGAAGGAAGTCAGTGAACTAGCTAGCTTGCCACTCTACTCCTGTATTACTGTTATTTGTATTGCTTGCTTGTGATGGAGTACGATTATCCATTGCCTTTTGCTGAGTTTCGCCAAAGGTGTACCCATAAAAATTTGTATATTACAAAGATACTATCCACATAGAAAATAAAGACTACCCGATGGCCAAGAACTATAAACATCACCATGGATGTATCCTGTACTCAGTTAAAGCAGCAAGTATAGAGGCCATAAAAATGTCTAAGAGGGGAGAAGATAAACTAAACTATAGAAACTGTTACAAAAAGAAACATTTTAAATCTTAAGGGTCATTATGAGTCCAGACCTAAATGGAGCTGGACCATGTGTATATATACATTTGTTGTTATGGGATTACTCACCCCCTGAAATCCCTTCATACTCCCTATCTCTCTCCTCATTATAGGCAACCAACTTCCCACATGACTGTTTGTGAATATCTGTTATTTTCATTATGTATGATGGATTTGATAACCTTGAAGATGTTGATGCTTTTATACCTAATTATGTACACACCCACTTTCTTGACATGTGTCAATTATCTGGTGCTACTATGATTGCCCGCCAGCTGACGCCACTACGTCACAATGCCAACAAAGTCCATCTTTTGTTATTGTTTTGATTGTGAGACTTGTAGCAGCAGAAATGACATAGGCTAACTGTGTGTTTAAGTTGTAACTAAAGGAGCAGAGCAAATGAAAAAAGTGGGGGAGTTAACAGTGACTCTAACAAATTCAGGGGGCATGTTTGACCAGGGGGAAGAACGTTGAGTGGACCTAAAGTTGCATGAATATGATTAATGTGCTGACTTAACAAGAACAAGAAATGAAATTGCTCTGATGCTAGCAATAGCTATTTGATAATCTTAATCTTTTGTTTGTATAAATTAAATTAAATTTGCCTTTTTTGTTTTAGCATAGGATAAAAATGAAATCCATTTTCGCTGGTGGCGTGGAATTTTTTTCAGGGGTCAATACTGAAAAAGTTTGAGAAGCAATGCTGAACTATCTCTAAAATGTGATAATCTTTAAAATGTGGATTGTGTTTTGATGAAGAAAAAGTTCAGGCTATGCCAGCTAAAAACCCCAAATCCATTTGTGATGTGCAGGTTGATATTAAACTAAAATATGTAAAAAGTATTGGGATCGGTACCAATACCAACCTGGATATTACCTGGTATTGGATCATTTAGGAATTAGGTATCGCACATCACTTAAATCCTTCTTCACCACTTTAAAAATCCTGCCAAAACCAACAGGACAAAAACTAACTGGAGTTAGACAAAACCCTGAGTCACGTCTTGGAAGGTTAAAGATGAACTAACTGCTCTTCTCGTAAGTATCCCTTTTTCATATCCCTCAGTCTCCTCCTACTTTGGCGGGATCTTTGCATGTCTCCACCTCTTTCTTCGCTCTCATATTTTCTCATAGGTAGCTGCACTGTCAGCAGAACTTCACCAAAATGTTGTTTTATACATTTTTTGGATAATTCAGTCCCAATATTCACCATTAGAAATTCGGGAGGTCAAATTATATATTTTTTAAAGATTACCATACATAAATTGACACCATTAAAACTACAGCTAGTCAAATTACATTTTTATGTTTACACAATCATTGTATATAAACTTTTCAGTGCTTTAAAAACTCAACATTATTTGTTATACATTTCACCACCATCCCACATGTTTTACCACTGTGGAGTCTCTGGGATTTTCCAGCTGTAACTGTCTCAAACCAGTCTCCAGTGGTTATAAAGATGTTGGATTTTTGATACCTTTCCGTCACACGGACTCACTCCCTCCCCTCTGTTTTGTTCATGCGCTGTCCACGTTTTTTCTTACGTGTACCCCATGATCACTTGCCCATGTATATTCCCCCATGTCAGCTCTACTTTAAAAGCACTCAGGAATATGAGAACATTATGAGAGGCTCTCAAGGAGTAGAAATCATTATAATTGTATAGAGAAAAAAATCATCATGCAGAGAAAGTGGTTTAAACCTTATACTCTTAACAGATATATTAAAGCTTGTGTTTAGTAACATAGCATTACTGGTGAATAATGATGTTTCAAAAAGTAACATATAGTGCCTTTAAAATACACAACAGTTTCCCCTGATTTTATACTAGTGTCTTGCATAGTCCTGAGAAGCCCAGCCTTCAAAAGTAAAAGAAAATTTCAAATAATGTATTATTGTAAATATTGCTTTTGCATTAAAAATAAAGAGACCATACTTAATTATATTTAAAATTAATATTGACTGCTGGCAGACATGTTTTTCGCAATATGGATTCCATCCAGAGAACCTTTTAAAATCTTAAAATCAGAAAAAAAAATCATATGTTTTTCGTTGACATGGTTACAGTGACTGGCTTGACTCTCGCTGAAACATGTGGACACAGACATTTAGTGATAATTGGGTCATGTGGTAAGTTGATAATGGTTAGAATGGAACACGTCTGATGAACATGGACCAAGTGGGAAAATGTAGGACAGTACATGTTAGGTGCATTCATTTTAGACCACTACAAGAGGCCTGAAAGACAGCCTAAACAACATTATATACAAGGGAATACAATGTAGATGTTTGCTTGGACAGAGAGAGATGAGAAGTAAATACCAGAGAGAAAACCAAAGTTGGGAAAAGCATTTTCTAATTAAGTCCTAAAATACATAAGCATTGATATCTTCAGAATAAAAGCATAAATGTGGCTGCACATTATGTTCTGACAATACTGACAAATTAACATACAGTTACGAAACTGCAAAATACATATAGAAATAGAGACAAAAAGCTTAACAAGCTTAACAACACAAGCATACAGCTGCTATATAAAGATCAAATAGATGTACTGTGTGTGCAGTGTGGTGGTGTAGAAAAGTGCATGAAAAAGTAGGTTTCAATAAATAGTGAATGGATTGCACGATGAATTATATAGATATGACCACATGTACAGCTGCAGATTGCACACCCATGCAAAATAATGTGCATGGGTGTTCAATCTGCATTGTAAGTAATGCAGAAGCGGTCATTCAATAAAAAGGAAAATCTGTTCTTTCGGCACCAGCGCTTTAATTTGATGTGGAAAACGACGTAACTTGGTTGCGAGGCAGCTAAAAACTACATACGTTTTCAGCTTGGATTTATAGTCTCTGCCTCTGTGTAGCCGGGAGACATGCCACTCGGAAACAAAACAAAACTTGATATAGCTGGCGGGGACCAGCACAACTTGAGCTGCAGAGAGTAAACACCGACTGGTGGTGACTTTGCTCAAATTGCCCTCCAATGCCATCAGAAAAGGCATCATTCTGCTGCAAAGATTTTCAGTGTGTGCTTTTTGTTGGACGCTGTGTGTAACCCCGAGAGAGCCAGAGTGTGTGGTACTATGCATGAAAGGTTTACTTGAGACTTGGACAGAGATGTGCTAGAGACATTCTTCAAGACTGCTAAGATAAACTGGAAAAAGACAGAGTCTGTACTTTTGTCATCTAAAGCTATGTTTTGGCCAACAAAGTAATAGATGAGTTACAAGTTAGGCTAGGGTGGTACTCCAGACAGACAGACAGAGATAAGAAATTAAGGGGCACTAGCAGCAGGCAAATATTATGCACAAAAATAAAATACACATCAAATACTGTAAAAAAAAACAAAAAAAAACAACAACTAATAAACTAAAAATGTAATTTTTGATTTAATTAGCAATTTGAAGATTTATATATTTGGTTCTGGGATTTATGTGTATGATGGCAGGTGGGAAGGAACTATTCTTGAGTTATTAGATATTATTCAAAATATATTAACCGAATTATACAAATACTGTATGTTGTGCAAATAGAGTAAGAGGAGTCTGCAGTCACTTCCTTGTCCTGTGTGCTGGTGAGTCAAAACAGACAGCGATGAAAGTGCAGAGAACAGATTCAGTGACTGCATGTAGGACAGGATCCAATAGAGGTTCGTCGGACAAATGGTGCCCCAGGCAAAACCCACCACCTTACCACCAACCCTCTGTGTGTCTGTGTGTGCCTAATATGCTATGTGGCGGGGGAAGAGTGCTTGCCTGGCACCACAGTGTGTGAGTTATGTTGCCTAGAGTGGAAAGCTGCTTTTTTGAAAGTCGAAGAATCAGTGTGTTCTCTCTTGCTCCATCTCATCAGTCTGCATTAAGCAGAGCTCATATTAAAATTTTTGGCTCTTCTCTCAAATTGTTTTGAGGCTTTTGTTGTGAAGTTATTTTACTAAGAACAAGTACAGACAGACAGTCTTTATAGGATTTTGTGCCTGATGATCAAATGCCTGATTTGGCAGCTTTTCTAAAAAATTGCAATGAATGTTGTGATGTTTTGGGATGCAATGAAATTGTGGGGTTAAGAGAAAACTGCATTTTGCGTTTTTTTCTTTAAAATTAAAGTTGCCAACCATTATAATACACTGTTACTTTGAGTTTGTTACTTTTTGCGTGGCCAACATGCTGGATGGTTGTTGTGCTTTTGGATTTATTAATCGAGGAGACAAGCCTGAGCTGTTTTAGGTGAGGGATTTCCTAGAAGGTAAAAGTAAACATTACTGCAGTCAGCGGCAGGGGCCTGTGTTCATGTATTTCTTTTTCTTAAGTTTAAAGGTGATCCAAATAAACTTTGACTGCTTTTGCGGCATCTCTACTGGGGAGTCGCGGTGTTCATCCGTTGTTTTGCCCTGCTCTGCTGCGACTTATAAACAAGGAAATCACAACGTTTTGCAAGAAATGGCGATGATAGGTAAAATTTGTGTAAAACGTGCGGTGATTGGTCAAAATTGCAAGTAGCACTGAATTCACAGGAATTTGTTAATAGACAGAGCAACAACTTCTACTGTGTATGTGAAGTGTCCCTGTGTGTACTGTACTGAAGGACATGATTTCTCTTTTTTGTCCTTCAGATTTGCTTTTTTAAAATTTGTTCATTTTTGATTATTTATGTACATAATATACAAGTAAAGACCTGCTCACTGAGAGTGAAAGGAATCTACATATCTCGATCAAATATGTGCTTCCAGAAGTAGTGACTATTGACAGGCGTCACTGGTGAATTAAGGTAGCTGGCCAACTTACCACAAACACACTAGCCAGCCTGGACATGCTAACATTAGACAGTCACAGGAGCTCCTCAGCTTCTTACTCTTTTCACTGGCATTTTCTTCTTCAGTTGATTAAATTAAAGAGCTATCTTCAAACCATTGCTCTTTTGAGGAGCCGTTTATACTTCGACAGAGGTACATAAACATTTTCCATCTTACCCTATTATAATATAAATTTAATTAAATGTTATGTTCTATGCGTCTAGCAGGAAGTGACTACAGAGTTTCATTTCATTGTACAACCTTTTGTTGTACAATGATAAATTATTATACATTGATACCCTGAACCACTCAAATTTGAAGGTTAAAGTTCACCTAAATTGAACTAGATGAGAAAAATTCATGCCACACTACTTTGCCTCATGAGTGAATACACTAATTCCACTGAAATAAATATAATAAGCTTGATTCTGGGCTATAATAAGCCCAGGATCAAGTAGAATCCAAACGTCTCCAGTCAAGTCATTCGATACTTTTTGTAACGAGACTGCGGCAAAAAATTACTATTTGTATGGTTTTGTTTGCAGCCAAACACGCAAGCAACACAGGTATGTTCATCACTGTTGCAAGTTTATCACCACATACTTGGCTTTCTGGTATCATTTAACACTCCTCTGTACATTTTTATTTGCTATTCACATCCCATGTCACCGACAGTTCGCTGCGCTCCATCACATCAAATAAACGCTTTTGTGGTGTAGCAGCGATTAGCTGATTTTACTTACGGAGCCTCCGGCTGCTGCTGCTTCATATGTAGTTGGTGTTGGCTGGACGTGCAGACTCTATTTCTTCTGTTTGCTTCTTTAGACTCTTTAGTGTAGTTTAATGACTTGTTTAACAGACTCCTGACACATTTTTCTATTTCTTACTGTCGTTGGAGGTTTGCGACTTGCCACTGAAGGAAAATACATTTGCAGAGATCTTTCAATGCAGTTTATTGATCGGAAGTTAAAATAATAATTCCCCGTAGTTTACCTTTTAACAAACGTATCAAAGGAATAACTTCTTCTTATTATTCAAATACAAAAAAACTTAAATAAATAAGAAGCAAATAAATAAAATTATCTGAGCATTAACACTTCTAAACACTTCACACTTCAGTCTGCATGGGTCCCGCAGTTTTTTGTTGAGGGTGTGCACATGATTTTGGGGAATGATCTAACTGCTGGCACAATCATCTGATGACTTTAATATGTCAGGTTACTAGGTATCCTGGAGCTTATCCTCTCTGCACTATTAAACAGGGCAATCTTAAAAGCAATGATTCAGTTCATCTTACTATTTTGTCCAAAGCTCCAACCTAAATCCTATTTGTTTGCACAGGTACTTAAACAGATGCACATAAAATGCAACAAATCAACAGTGTTTCATGTGCAAGACCAGGACACACTGGAACGTTTCCACGAAATGCTGAAAATCTCTCTATGGAGTTTTTGACCAGTATTAACACTGTGAAACAATGTTTAATGAGCGGGTACAATTTTCTTTGGTTAGGACATATATGCACGAGTGGTGAAGCAATAAACAACCCAGCCAATGGTTTCACACCATTCCACTGATCAACAGGTGGCGGTAACATATCAAGAAACACTAATGCACCAACAAAGGCAGTGAAGAAGAAGGCTGATGCAAAAAATTCTGGATTCAAACTTATATGAAAAGTTGGCTTTGTAAATACTTTATGAGGAAGGAAATGCATTCAAGGCCTGGATCTATCAAGGACACACATACATTCAGTAAAGAGAAACAGTTTTCGTTTCAAGACTCCACTCTGCACCTTTAAATCATTTTTGCTTGCTTCTGTACTGAGCTGTACTGGGAGGTTGCTGCCACTTGTGAATTTATCTTGGAGATAAAGTGCATGGTCCCTTTCAGTTTTGCAGGACTTCCCATTATGTTTCAAAGTAGAGTTGAAATCAAGGGCAACTAGACTTGGTTGAAGATCCTCAGAGACTTCTTCAGTTCAGAGAGACTGGAAGGGAATCCCAGCTATTTAACCTCTGTGGGGTTTTTATCAAGGTGGTAGATATCGCTTGGTTTGTTTGTGCTCCTGGCTGTTGTAACGACAGTGTTACGATTTGGTCTTGTCTGCTCTGTTTCTGTGTCTTTATCCTTGTTTCTCTGTCATGTTTGGAGTCTGTCTGTGTTATGAGTTAGTCTGTTTTGGGTTTTGGGTTTCAGTCCTGTTTGTTTTTTGGCTTGTGTTCAGCCTGCCTGTTTCCTGTTTTGTTCTGATTTCCCATCACCTGTGCTTCACTCTGCCTGCCAGTGTGTATGTTCTCCCAGTCTTGATTGCCTAATGTGCTCCAACCTGCTCGTTTACCTGAGTATAAATGTTTGTCAGTTGTGTTCAGTCTCTGTCGTGTCAACATCCTATGTCAAGTGTTACTGTGTAGGGCTGTGTTTCCATTAGCTGCTTTGGATGTGTGGATTATCACCTGTGTTTGGACTCTGCCTGCATACTACATGTAAGTCTTATTTGCAATTTATATGTCACAAACAGCATCATGTTCTCCGGTGTCTTGCATTTGGGTCTTAACGTCCCTCTGCTGTCATTATGGTCGTTGGAGTCACGTGAAGCCTAGTCTGAATGACCGTTGTTGGCATTGTCACATGAGGCCAAATGTGAGCGTTTGTTCACTCTCCTGGCAAAAGATAAAAGGACAGCATTGTAAGTGGGGGATAATTGGTGTCTCAACCCTTCTGCCCCCCTGTTAAGGGATGGTTTCTCTAGGTTTAATAACCTTTTATTTCCCTTTCAAGAAAGATTATTAATGTGCTTCCATGAGGCTGAGCAATTTTTCCAATGTTAGTTAACCGATCCCAATCTGAAATTTTCAGTTCAGTATCAAATTTGTCCAAATATTTCTTTGGTATTTTAAAGAAAACTGTTGTCTTGTGGGAATGTATAGCTTTTCTCACTTAGCCTCAGGCCAATGAGTCTGACTGGGACTCCCTGTAATGAATTTAAAGGAGACCTATTGTGCTTTTCCATATTTTTGAACTTATCTACAATGTTACAATGTTGGAAGTTCATGTTAAACATGGCCAATGCTTCAAATAATGAGGTTAAAGCTTAAAAAAACAGGAGCATCTACAGCTTGTTTTAGACAGAGGGTGAAATGAAGGCCTACATGTAGGCCCAGTATAACATAGACAGTTTTTTTTAACTTTGAATCATGCAAAGGTGCCATACAGGAGTCACAGAACTACAATATAGGACTGAAAAAGCAGTATAACATGTCTCCTTTAAAAGATCTGATTCTTGTTTGTTGGAAAATATGAGATCAATTTGGGTATTACTAGGTTTGTTTTAATCCAGTGGTTCCATCTGAGAAAATAGGCCAGTGATATCATTTACTGTTTTTCTGATTTTCTTACCCACACAATTCTCATTTTAATTAATTAAAACAATCAGTTCTCTTCCATAGGACCAAACTGTTTAATTCCTGAAAAATTTCCTTAAAATAGTTATAAAAGTAACATCTGAACATGGCTGTCAATAAATACCAACCAATATAAATGCCATTTTCTGTGATAAAGTTATAGTGAGTATCAAACATTCTATTTCTGTATCCAGCTTTGTGTGTGTTTACACTTTGTGTACATACTGTAGATCCTTTTACTTTATTTCTGTCTTCCTTCCTTCAGTGGCCTCTAGTGGCGAGGTTTCAGATTGCAACCAATTGCAACCACTACCTTTTCAAACGTCTGCTTGTGCACTTGCACAACCTAATGAGCAAGCCAAAACATAGACTGTCACAGCTTATGTAAGCAAATGTATTTTACGGATAATCCGACCTGTTTTCTTAACATAGGAAGCAAGAAAGCCGGTGAAAAGGTAATTTTTATGTGAGTTTACAACCTGTTCACAAACAAACAATACAAAAGTGATTGATTTCATTAATAAACTACACATAGCCTCTTGCAAAGTTTACATGACATGAAATAACATTATCATAAACTGCCGGCCCATGAAGACAGAAGAGAGCGGGATCTTCGTTCTGGTGAAAAAGAGTGGGCAGAGGATTGAACCTCCTTGGTTCTCAGACAATCTGAAGATCAAAGTGTTAAATGTTCAGCTGATTAGTGACGTGGAGGGGTTGTTTAACACTTGGTATGAAAGGACAAATGAACCACAAGGGTATTTTAAGAACAGCTTTCAACAACTGATTCTTGGAACATCTATAAAAAACAGTTTGGTCATAAAAAAGATACATTTTAAGCAGGAAGAGAGGGAGACAGAAATTCTGATGTAGTTAGGCAGAGCCATTGCCTGCCGTTGTGTCTTTCCACCTTCTGGTTCACCTATATTGGTTCAGGACTACCACAGCCCACGAAAAGCCTGTGATTTTCTTTCCTGTGAGCATCAGGCTGTGAATGAGTTGTCTATATAACTCAGGGTGATGCAAGTGTAAACGACTTCTGTCCAGCGAAGGTAACACCCCGTCTGATGAGATGACACACTGATAATGTTCCAGTGTCAATCAAGTGACCTCCACTGAGTGATGATTGGTTTTTTTAAATGAGCTGACTCCTCAACACGATGATAATTCTCATTACGCTCAGGTTTTAAAATTGCCGTGCTTTGTCATGGCCACTGAGGCATTACCCTGGCTGCTAATTATCTGTCATTACCAATGACAGCATCTGCCACTTGATCACGTGCAAGATGTCTCCATCTGACCTGACAAAGAAATGTACACAGCATTAAACATGTGCACAGTAATTATGTTCCCATACACCTTGTTTATGCAAATTTTGAATTTGCACATAAAAACACCAAGCCTCATGTTTGCACACAATTTTCCACACATTAACTGTTATCTATAAAAGTGTGCAGTGAGAATCTCATGCAGATTTCAGACCAGGCATACACACAGTTTTCTATAGACCGCTGTGGGTAAAATTTTAAGGTGGACATCTTTATTGTATTTCATACATAAAATGCATCTCAAAGTGCTTTATATTCAGGAGCACGAGTAACACATAAATAAAACATACAATACAGCAGCATGTACATACGCCACAAAACAAAGGTATAAATATACTGTAAGAAGATTTGAACTTAAATAAACATTATTTAGAATGTCTGGCAGTTTCATTGTTTTGTTGTGTTATTATTTTTGCAGTCTACAGAGTGTTTTGTAAGATGTCAATCAAAGGCACATTTACAAACTTCATGAATTTTATCATTTGCTTTATTTACATTTCAGCCCTGTCGATAATTAATTTCATGCTGAATTGTGAAGGTCAGGTAAAGTCAGGTTCAGTATGAGTGCTATAAGATAATCACTGATCATCTCTCTAACATTAAATAATGATGATTGAAGTATTGCTAAATTGAGATAAAATGATTCATGAATGATGTGGCTGCTATTAATAACGACAGCTGTGCCTAGTGGTCACACGTAATGACAGCTGTTCTGGCGCTTTTGGAAAAACATCGCTGGTGCAACACAATCTATGAAATACCACTCCTTCGCCATTTTTCTCAATGACAGGTCAGGTGGTGAAGCAGGCACAAGTATCGATATGCGAACAGACGGCATTTTATACTTCTGTTTATGATAAACTGTGGGAGTGGAAATGAGGCTTGTGAGCCCAGTTCCACAAGTATGGGGCCAAACAAACCTGATCTGGAAATAATGAAATAAATGCCCGTGTGTGTGTGTGTGCGCACGTCATGCCGTTTAGCTATGACACCTACCGGGGACATCACCTCTCTGAGCTTAAATGTGGAAGATGGGCTCATTTGAGAGAGGAGAGTTATCAGGCGGCATCTCGCCCACACCGCCGCCACTGATAGCTGCAATCAGTAGAAGAAGGAAGAAGGGGACTCGAGAGGGCAGCTCGTCAGCTCTGATAAGGCCTTGTGTATCACCTCTGATTGAGTTGGAATACTTAGAAGATGCACTGTAATGATAGTCATCTCGGCTAGTGCCTGTCCGGGTGCGCTGTCTGAGGATCTCTGTCCATTTTGTATTTGTGTGTGTGTTCATAAGAGCGGGGGAGTGAAGAGAGAAAGTCAGGATGTGAGAGTGTTTGTGTAAGTCAAGAACTCGTGATGGAAAACGCAAACACGACATGGCCGATCGTCCTCCATCTAGAAAGTCAATCTTATGTAATGTGGGATGAATATGAATGGAAAGTGAGGCCTGCTGGGAAGTGAAATGCCACACATTTATGTGCACATTGTGGGTGTTTCACTGGAGGCTGCCATTTAGTGCGATTTACAGTGACTCCATCACACAGTCTGCTATGTTCAATTGACAGTTACCTGAAAATGACCTGGGTGATATGATTACTGAGCTATCTGGACTCAAATGCAAGACTCTACAGAGGTTAGTTGCAGTAAAACAGTTTATTATGAAACCAGAGTTGAGGGAAATAGAGGGCAGATAGCAAGGTAGGCAGTGTGAGCAGATCTGTGAGCTTGATGAATGGTCTGGCGTGGCGGCGTGCAAGACTAGTAGCAGGCAAAAACAGCAATGAAGTGAACCTGAGCACAGGAAAAACACTTACAAACAAACAAATAGAACTATGAGAGCCAGGCTGTGATGTATTACCACATTGGCAAACTGAACAACCTGGTGAAGACTGGAGTGAAAAGCAAGGGTGATACACTGCGGAGTCTTGATTAGCCGATGAGTCTCAGGTGGGCAGGAAGTGGGTTTTACGGGGGCAGGAATACAACGCCACATACAGAACAAACACACACACACACACAAGCAAGGGCGTCATTTTGTGTTGAAAAGTTGTGGGGACATTAAGGGCTCAGAGTAGGGGTTTGAGGAAACACTTGAACAATTTTGGGGTTATGACAACAAGACAAGATTTTTAAACCTATTTAGAAGAAATATTCATTGATGTTAAGATTGGGGGATTGGGGGGAAGATTTTGAGCACTTAGCCCTTAATTTCCGGATTTCATTCAGAGACATTTTCTGCACCAATTTATGGTGGAAATTTTGTTTATTTTTTTAAAGAGTTAATAGTATTAAGTAATATTTATATCACACACAAAGACAATCATTTTTAATCCAATTTAGGTTGGTTTGGTAACATTTGTCCAGATCAGTTAATCACTCTCATCACCAGCGTCAAACGTGCGTCCAGTTCATGTAGTGATTTCGATAGTCCTTCTAATTTCATTGTCAGTCTACCGGTTACTCTCAGCAGCTCACCAGACTGCGCCCCGATGGTGTCAATCCTCCTCTGCGCTTCCACAGACCGGTCTGAGATATTACGAAACAGTTCACCATTCTGTTCAGCCCTCTGATGTAAAACCTTCAGCTTCTCGTTCACTTCATGTAAGCACTCTTGAAGTTCCCCAGACAGCTTTTGGGTAAATTTGCTGGTGGCTGTCTTACAGATTTTACGATATATTAGGGAGATTCCAAGTCCGATAATCAGGAAGCCCACCAACAGAATTCCAATTATCCATAGATCTTCAATATCCTCCACAGATAAAACATCCAAGCAAAACGCTTGTCAATTCTCCCACGAATCGCCAGCGTAGCCTGCAGCGAATGTTCCACTGGGGCAGGTCGGCTCACCCAGTGAAGCATGTTTGAGGGAGAAAATCTTGTCAATAGCGCTGAGTGACCAGTTGATCAATTCCATTTCGATTGTTTCAGGAGAACAGCAGGCAGGTGGTCAGAAGAGAAAACGTTTCCACACGACAAAAGTAGACAAAAATAGAAGCAAGCCAAGATAAGAGGGGAGAGTAGGAAAAGCAAGACTGATCTCGACAGAAGCAGGAAGACATGGTTTGAAGTGACCTCGTGGTGATATATGGGTGAAGCAGGTGGGAGACGTAGGTTCTTGACCATGCAGGACTCTGTGTGTGAAAATGAGCACCTTACGAGGGAGCCAATTTAACGATGACAGGTGCGATGTGACTTGTCCGGCTAGACCTACAACAACTCAACTCTTCTGGTTTCAGGCGTCCGTGTCAGACATGTAGTCTGAACCCAAAAGCAGATGGACATGGTAGTAAAGATTTAAGGTGATAGATTAAACACAAAAAGAGATTGTGCGGTGGCTGGGGAGGGCAGCAGAGCACTCTGGCCAAAATGTGGGCGGCCTCTGGCAGAGTAAGCATGTGGAATCCACACTGAGCTTTCCACGATCCCCAAGCAGGTGGGTGGTTTGTATGATTTAGTGGATGTCAGGGTCTTCCTCGAATGGGAAGGTGGGCGATTGAGATGCACCGCAGGTGTGTTACAGTAGCCTATCTGGGAACCAGTGACACACCCAAACTCTACTGCCAGGAGAGAGGAGAGAAAAGCAGAGACACGAATAGACAGACCAAAACCAAAACACAACACGCATATGCATACACAAATTAAGAAACCAAAATCAAAACACTTTAACTCACATACAGATGTCAAGGCAGGGGGGGTACTGACATTTCCGCCAGATGCTGGAGCCAGGCTGCAGGGATTTGCTGATACAAAGTGCACAGTGTAAAATAGCAACATATGGTGTAGCATTAAGATTCATCCTCTAAACTAAGCAGCCCAAACGATGAAAAATAGCCAAGGTGAGTCCAGACTGTTGACCATGTAGTGCAGTGTAGTGTAATTTAGGTGTAGGATTTTTACTTTTTACTTTTTTAATAATTCAAACAGGCAAACAACTTTCATCTATTTAGAGAGCCACTATTTGTTGGGGACTTATTTTTAGGATTGTTGATGGGAGTGGATGGCTTTTGCTTTTTGACCAGCAGCATGTTGGCGGTTTCCCAGACAGCTCTTTGGCATAATGGAGCTGTCAGAAAGTAGAAGGTCTGACCCAGATGAGCATGCTGCAAGCAATCATGTCCGCCGATGACCAACTAATATTATCCGATGTTGACATATGAAGCTGCTGTATGAAGAGTTTCAGTCCATGCCAAAAAAAATTCAACTTTTTTTGTCATGGTTTATAATTGTGTGTGCTGATAATTCAGCCCACTCTCTTACGGCTTTTTTTATGAGATTTTTGTTGGTAAATAGGATTTGTTTTTTTATTTTTCTAAGCAGATCTTTGGTTAAAGAAAAGTAAAAAGTGTGATAAATCAGTGCATAGTTTTATGTTCAGAAAGTATAAATAAACACTAAGCAGACATGTGGGATCACATTTCCTGTTTGAAATGAACCTCTGAAGGTTACACCAGGTTGAACTGGAATATGTGGCCGAGTAGAACAATACTTTAGATGGATAGACTGATTGGTCTCCAATTCAAAGCTGCTACCTGTGTCAACTCAGTTTCAAGCTCCCACATCTGTGAGAGCTATTTTCTCCCAGTTTTAAGTCAGAACCCAGCTGCTAACCATGGGGCTCTGCCTGTGCCTGTGCCCTGGGAATATAAACCTACAAGGCCTGTACTGAAAGCCTTTGCTTGTCCCCCAAAGCTTCATTCTTTCTGGGCTACAAAAGGCTGAATGGTATAGTTGGAATTCATAGGTCTCGGGAAAGTAGTGACGGCAGAAGGACTAATGTAGAGCAAATCTAACAGCACTGTAGGGCTGTAATGCTCATATACTCTGAAATCAAAATTGTAAGACTAAACACACAAAGGCAAATGTGCTATTCTTAGAGGCTTAAAACTATCATAGGGCAAAACACATAGCGTTTGACAGTTTGTCATAAGGGTGGAGTAAGAGGAAAGGTTATGCTGTCAGCTAAATAAAAAAAATATGTATTGTGGCCATTTTAGGAGAGCTCAGCTCTATTTTGTCAGTCTAGGCCAAATGCCAACCTTCTGGTCTCATCTCTGAAGCCATATAGGAAGTGAAAAAAACTACAATTCACTGGCTGTCTCAAAAAGGGAGTCAATCTCCATAGACCCCCATGCCCAAATTTACTGAGAGACAGCTATCTGAAATAGTGGCATAGGCAGCTACCAGTGGCATTTCCGGTGGCAGCCTGAGATGCCGCGGCACCTGCCACTTTTTATTATAGTATTTTTCCTAAGATGCCAAGGAACCTTTCGCCGCTTATGTGTATTTCTGGTGGCAGAGGGCACCTGCCGCTGTTTTATGTGGTATTTCCGGTTGGCAATCTAAAAAGGCTACAGATTTTCCCTGAGGTGCCAGGTGACCTGGAAGTAATAGTAAATAGGCCTATATTAAAATAAAAGCCAAGCTTGTAGAACGGAAATTCTGTAACATTATGCAAGCACTAACGTTATACCAGGATATAGTTAGAAGAAAAAAGCTGTTCTGTACCGAGGAATGAGCTAAGATTCCTCCAAGTCGATCAGCAGGACTGTTCAACAGTTACCGGAATGTTTGGTTCTTCTTCACTTGTGTGCAACTCCGATCATCACTCTTCACACACTATGCTCTTCTCACCTGCACTCTGCTATTTACCTTTTTCCGGCAAAAACTGAGTTCCCACAGGACTTCAGCGCGAGACTACAGCTAGCCGTCGAAAACACTGTTTAGGTGAATTTAAACAATGGCTAAGTTGCTAAACACATCTTGTTGTCATGTAAGGGCCCTGTTCGTGTGGGACAGACATGTTAATTGCGTTTTGTGTCTGTTAAGAGTCACAAAGACACTCTTTATGTAAATGCCCCCATATCTGCCGTTTTAGCTGAATGGGAGCTCTGGGCATTGGCCGTAGTAGCTCCGTGTTGCAAGCACCAATCCAGTTCTTTTTTTTTTCTATAGACAGTACTCACAAAGGTATAACGATCAAGATTAACTTAAAAATTGCTCGGAGTTCTCCTTTAATTTAACAACAGCTTGAAAGCAAATGAAAATACTGATGTTTTCATGAATGCCAGCTAGGTCATGTCATATATTGCAACCTCTGAGAAGACCTTGTGGGTAATCCACCTATTTACAACAGGTGCATTCGATCAGCTCAGCTTTGTTACTTATGCCCAAAATGTCAAAATCAAAAACCATGCTCACTGACTAACTGACCGGATTTTTGGCTCTCAGCTTGCTAGCCTCTGAGGAAGTTGGAGCTTGTGTGCGAGCTGACGGAAAGTTATTTCTTAGCTGATTTCACCCCATCTTCTCCACACCAGTGTTTAGAAAGCTGCAGAATGAAGAATATCTGGGTCCATCGAATATAACGTGGAATTTTATAATCTGTGATTGTTGATGAAAACATTTCACTAGAATGTTTAAAATTCACCTGCTGAATCACAGGTTGGCAGGGCCAACAAGGGTGTGGAAAATGTGGCCTACATCATTTCGCTGAGCAGTTGCTAACGTTGTCCAGTGCAATATACATAATACGTAATAATATGTAAAAAGGATGTAATGTTACAAAGAAAATTTGTTTACACTAGCCTTGATGCAAGGCAGGAGCAGCCAGCTAATGTTACATTAGCTTGGATCTACTGCTGTTTGCTTTGTAACGTTGAATTTTAGATTTATTGTCGTTTTACAGATACTCAGGGATACAGCTTTTCCTAACTCAGTTGCTGTAACTTATGCGACCCACATATACTAATACAATAGTGCAGCATAATGGGGCAGGACAACAACACAGTAGAACGGCTGGGCAATCTTTATACCCCACCACTAGTGGCCGCTAAAACTACATATTATTCTATGAACTGACTTAAATATTTTCTATAATCTCTTTCAGCAATGAACAGGGAGCGAGTGACGGGGTTCTTGAATGAAGTAATAAGAACTGTCCGAATGGAAAGCCACTCAGCAAGAGATAGGGCAGAGCAACTACCACATCCATCAACAAATGCTGGAGGTGGAAGAGAACAGCTACCATGGTGACCATCTGCATCTGCTGGAGGTTGTCATGGGACACATCAAAACCGATCCCGCAGACCCATAAATGCAGGTGTAAAGTAAATTGGATAGCCGGTGAGTAACTTTTAGCTAGCCAGCAAGTTCAAGTTTGGAATTTTATTTTATAAATATATCTGTTTTAATCTGTATGGTATAGCAATACCCTGGTATTGGTTACTATGACTCAGTCTCTTGTATATTCTTTAGACAGGGATTCGTCAGAGCTTGAAAAAACCCTCATTGGGCAGTTTCTAAAACTTAAGGAAGGGGGAGGGTTTAACCTTTTAAAATCAGTCATTGGAAATAGCAAAGCCTTAGAAATGATAAAATATCCATAATCAGGATATTAATTATTTCAGAGGGCCTTGTCAGATCTGGAATCATCTACATATGCCCTCTTCAACAAGATATGGATAGTTCTTCGACCCTGGTAGGGATTTGCATGCACATGTTCATATACAGATACAGATAGGGAAGAGGGTGTCAAATAGGTGTTTTTTAATACTTTACTTTACTCTCCAACAGATTAGCATACATTAATCTGTGATTGGATTAATATCTTGCTTTGCATTCGTCTTTGGTCCTAGCAGTTGGTCCAACCCACATAGTAATGAGCAAACTGTAATGTAACCAACAAACCTTTAATTAATATTATAATAAGCCCAGTGCATTCAAGTGCATACATTGCATGGAATTTTCCAAAGAAAATGAAATCCACCAACATGCTACGACTTCAAAACGTAAAAATAAATGGTCGTTATAGTGGTTGAAAGGACCACAAATATCCTTGCAAATTTGACCACCTGTGCCTTACCCAATTCCTCCAATGTACGGCCTCACAGCAAGAAGGTCCTGGGTTCAGATCTCACTCAGCCCAGGCCTTTCTGTGTGGCGTTTGAATGTTCTCCCTGAGTTTGCGTGGGTTTCCTCCTACCATCAAAGACATGCACACAAAAACCCATAATTCTGACAAAGTAATAATTTTTGTCTTTTTTCTACAACAGAAACCACACAACTACACAAAACTCGTACCCGCTTATTGAGACGAGCCCCCACTCTGAATCTCGACCCCTGGGTCCCTAGCCGCTCCAGCCACCAAACCCTTAACAACCTCCTTCATCCCTCCATTCTCGTCCCCTTCATCTCTCTCCCCTCCATCCCTCCATCATTAATACTCCTCATTATCTGAATAAACTACCTTTTCATACCTCACATTGGCATGGTCTTTGTTTGTGAATTGTCTTGCTCTTATTGTATTTTAACAAAATATTTAAAGGCTGTCTAATTACCTAATCAGATGGTGACATGCCTTCGCCCATCCTATTGGTTGCACTGTTATGAGATTTTATTAAATATGCTCCTTTTCTCAAACCCTCTGAGACCCACATTTACCAGACAATTTCAGACCCACCTTTTTTCTGTTTTTGCATAACTTTGTATTTTGCCTCATGAAGTTGTCATCTTTTACAGTACCAAGTTTACTATATCCCCGGAATCAGCACAACCTCATTTAATTGTTTACGTCAAGTCAAAATACTTCTATACACTATAATAGGGGGTATTAGCCCATAAAACAAAACAAAACAAAAAGAAACAGAACTTCAGTTTTAACTTATTCTAATGCAAACCATGATATCAACATATCACATTGCACACCTTTCTTTGGATTATAGAAGTGATTTCTGTCTTGCATAATCCATGTTTCTAGCTTCGTCTGATGACTTATGCCCATTCTTTTGGGCAGTGTCTATGTCCACTGTTTTGTAATGATGCTCTAAAGACATGGTATTTGGGATTGTATATGCTCTTGGGCACAGATTGTTTAGACGTACATGGAACAAACAATTAGCAAAACACAAGTCAATGAGTGTGTTTTGTGCATAATGATCACATGTGACACAGGAAACATATTGTGATCAAAAGACAACATTAAATTTACTTTAAAGTATACTTAAATATATTAGTTGTGAGACAGGTTGCCTTATTATTAAACATATTAGCATTAACGAGACACTGCTCTCTGTCAGCTCAGTGTCAGCACGCTGTAGCCTAATGACTTCACGGCTGCAACCCACCGCACCCGCACGGCCTCATCCCTGGGTGTCAAATACCGGAGCTTTCTGAAAGCCTGACAAAGCTGCACGGTATACTAAATTTTAATCCCAAATATTAGCTGCCAGCACTATTTGAACACCAGGTGTAGCATCAGCCATTATTCTGCTCTGACAGAGTCATGTGGATGCGTGACTGCGGTAAATAAATAAGTAGCAAAGTAGTGTGCTGAATGTATCCAAATGTAGCAGATTAAAGTATGATGCACTAAAACTACTCTGACAAGTAGCCTACAGTTTACTCAAAAATGTACTTGAGTACATGTAATTAAGTAAATGTAGCTTGTTACTACCCACTTCTGTCAATAATTAAAGCCCATTTTTATCTCTGTGGAATCAAGGTCTGAAATTTGTCAAGTTTTGCAGACATTCAAATGGTGCAAGTCTCAAAAGAAATAAGAGTGATTTCCTGTCATGAAATATTTTTTTCACTGTAACAAAGCTGGACCTTGTCATTAACGCAAAATACCACAGTACTGTCATTCACAGATCCCTGCCACTTTGTGCCCTCGATTCATTTCTGCAGTGGAACACAGACTGCATTACCAACCATTAGTGTTGTTATACTTGAGACCGGTCTTGGTCTTAAGACCACTTTTTGATGGTCTTGGTCTTGTCTCAGACTCGACCGCATATGCACTCAGTCTTGTCGTGGTCTTGAACATTGAGGACTCGGAATTTTATTTTAAGACCAGTCAAGACCATAGCTTTGGGAAAATCAATAAATTCCTTTTGCATTGTCTGATTTGTTAACATCCTAAGTTTGACTGGAAATGTGGATCTTTCATATCAATTTCAGAAGTACCTATGATCGTGTTCCATATTTAATTGCGTGCCATGCAATGCACGGAACTGGTCTTGGTCTTGACTCGATCTCGTCCTCCCTTGGTCTTGGTCTCGACTGCTCTAAAGCCCCTAAAAGTCTTGATCTTGTCTCAGTCTCGATAAACTCTGGTCTTGGTCTTGACTTGGTCTCGGTTTGGGCGGTCTTGACTACCAGCTATTACCATCTGCCAGTCTGCATTGGCCTGACACAGGTTAGCAGGTTTTCACATTACAGAAAAGCTCACATGACCTATCTGCTCCATATGGAAAAAATAAATAAAACAGGGAAAAAAACTACCGGATCAATCATCTGAAACCTTCTCTAAATGTGTTCATAGACCAACTTCTAACATGCAACATAAAGACTGAGGTGACATAAAGAATGTCTGCATGTCAAAGGAATCACACTTGCTGGAAGTCATTCAAGAAGGTCAAAAGTCATTATGAGCTGTGTGAGAACACTTTGAGAGTAATTAAAAGAGACGGAAAAAATAACAGTGTGTGTGTGTGTGTGTGTGTGTGTGTGTGTGTGTGTGTGTGTGTGTGTGTGTGTGTGTGTGTGTGTGTGTGTGT
>JAPMOB010223294.1:0-30945 GCA_029875015.1 Lepomis gibbosus | reverse complement strand
CTTATGTTGTCTGCAAGCCCTTGAGGCAGCTCTACTTCTTCATCCTCTCATGTTGAACAAAAGGTAGACTGGACGCTACAGTGACCATCTTATCTCGAGGCACAAGCTGGGGCAAGCTGATTAGCAACTTTAACGCTAACTTTAGTAGAAATCTCTGCAACACAATACATAATGTGAGACCTGTTACTTCTTCACATTCTGTTGATCATGATAATTCATTTAAAAAAAATGTTTTAAACTCAGACTGTGGCTACACATTGTACCTTTAATAGAGGTTTATATTAGGGCTGGGCATTAACGCTGACAATTATTTTATCGCACGTTAACGGAGTTTTTATTATTGTTATTTCAATAGCGCGTTGCTCACTGGCTCTGAATACACATACAGTCAAACCATGGGTCACAGGAGGGGTGGGATGTTGATCAGCCTGCAAATCACCCAACCAAACAAGCAGCAGAGGGAGGCTTTGGGAGTCTACGTTGTGATGCAGCGTGCGGAAGAAGTCAGCTCTGCGAGTAAACCGCAGGCGCTCAATGGACAGTAACCATGGCAATGGCTTCTGTGCGCTACACAGCTGTAGCCTATTTAACTTAAGTTAAAATTATAGGCTACATAACCTTACCTGATAGGCCTTCATCTAGTTTTGCAGGGATGCTCTGTCATGCAAATTCCCTCCTGTTGATGTCCCACTTAGTAAACAGTAATAGATTCTGGAAACTCACAAACAGCGAGGATCAGTCTCTCTTTCAATGATTTGTGCTCTGCCTCACATTCAAAAACATCAACAATTCAACTTTGGCAGCGGGCAGGCGTGTGCGTGAGAAGACCACTTCACCTCACTCTAACAGGGACACTTGCTACTGACCAGAGACGGTTTATGCTGCTCCCTGATAAAAGAAAAATGTTTCTGCTGATACCTGTTCAGAAAAAAACTCCACAAGAATCAGATTCATATATGTTAACCTGTTGCTCTCAAGGTGCCTGTTAGGATGTTATAATCGTGGCTCTGGACTCTATTGGCTTGTTTTAACAAGCTAGATAAAAGGTAACCTAATTCCCTGGCAGTGTTAAATAGCTTTGGTTTTATATTTGATTTGATTACATTAATGTTTAAGTTAAGATTTACAAGAAATATTTTATTGCTGCTGTGTAAAGGGAATACTGCTGGTAAAAAGCACATTATTTATTTAAAGTGTTTGCAAACCACATGTTATTACTTTTGTGTATATAACAGTACATTTAAATTAAAAGTGCGCAATACACTACTTAACAATTCATTATTCAGTTTTGCACATAACTATGCGATTAATTGCAGAAAATCATGCCATTTGTCCCGATTACAAATTGTGATCATTTCCCAGGACTAGTTTATATACTTGCAGCCCATTGTCATTCACAGAGCGTTAAATAGCTACACTTTGTCACGTCTTTCGTCATCTGGTACCAATGCACCTGGCACCCTTTCGTGTTGTAATTCACTGGGGGAAGCCATTTAGTGCCATTGTTCAACACTAAAAGTACTACTATTAATACCAGGAAAGTCCAAGTAAGGAGGTGGTTGGTTTTATTTTGAAAGTCTAACCGTATGTTTATTCTTGCTAACTTGACCTACACCTGCAAAAACAACACTAAATGGCATCTACAAGCGACTGAAAAGGATCTTCATCAAGCTTCACACCCTCGGATGACAACGGGTTGATACTTGCCGTTTTCATATTAATATCTGTAGTTTTCAACAGATGCATGCTGGTCCCAAGACAACAAAAGTAATGAAAGTTTATATATATAAATTTTCCAGTTAGCTAAATTTGGATGTTTGTCAGGAATGTAATTCATCTATTTATTATCACTATTAAATGTTACATTATATTAACATGAACCACTTGGTGTTACATCTTTTACCATAAAATCTGCTGGAACTCCCAAAACTTTGGACTGAATCAACACAAATTAACTGAGGTTTTTTGTTGTCGTTGAAGTTTTAGGGGCGCCAGCATGTCCTTAGAAGAATATCTTCTTCTAGAATAGCTTCTCCTCTAAATGGAGACTACCCAAATGTAAGCCTATAAGTCTTGAGACCATCCAAGGCAGGTTTTGATGAAAAAATTAAAGCCTTTATTCTGTGCTGACAATCTTAATAGTTAAAAGTTAGTGACACATTTCACCTTGAACAAGCCTTCAACACTGTACCTTGGACCTTCTTTGATTTTTAATGCATGACTTCAGGTTTGATCAATTTCCACTTCAAATGCATCCACTTCAAATGCATCATCTGTCTTTTAAGCTTAGCCGCTGTTATGTCTTTTAATATGTGCTGTTGTTCCAGAAGTCATCCTTTCTAGCTAAGGCACCCGTTTTCTGTCCAGCCCAGATCTGCTGTCTGTGTTTGTGTTGGGATTTCACGCCTCATATTTGCTCATCATGCTTTATTTGTCATGCCGTAAGCTGTGAGACCTTTGAACATCTGCCTCTGCTCTACCATTTTGATGTAATTATATAATATGTTTATACTGGTGTTTTCTGGTCCTCTTATGCAAATATACATTTGAATGCTAAGTTGACTATCTGTGGCTAAAATTTGTTTATTCTATCTCCCTGGATGCATGATAAAAAGGTTTAGTGCACGCTCTTTTTAGCCAATTTCAAAGCTGCCTTTGCACCTCTGTCTTTGAATCCCAAACTCAGCACCGACTCAATAGTAAACTGGAAATGAATGCATTTTCATATGACTGACTTTACAGCCTTCAAGCAACGGCTGCTACAGTAACTCAGCGTACTGTATCTAAGTGTCATTTAATATGACTTCCTGTAGCACACAGAGCTCTACAATAAAGCTTGTAGGTTTTCTCCGTCTGCCCCACCTCTGCTTGAAAATGTCTTTTAACACACCTTACTGCATCCCTCTTGCAATATACCACCTCCACTAGCATCCTGCTGTTTTTTAAGGGTGTTGCTTTGTCCCTTGCAGGTTTTCTTGGGTCAAGACCAAAGCTTCCACAATCCCTTTGAACTTGTTTTCCAATTCCCTATGTCTAAGTGCCAGTGGCACTCGGCGGGGCTACTTGACTCAGAACTCAGACCTGAGCAGTCAAGCACAGAATTCACTCTGTATTCTTACTTACTTTTTTGTAGTTTTTTAAAATGACTTTCTATTGCTGTACACAAGAACACTGCATGGTCCTATCTCACATATAGGTTTACATTCGTATCATAGGAATTGGATTCATACTGGATGATTCCATACCTCATGATTTACATCTATGTGCTAATGTTATACTCATGCCAATGCACAGAGAAGAGAGTGTTCCATGTAGCAAGGCAGAAAGTAAAGATATGTAGGTTGGGGTGGTCCTAACATGTGCAGGTATTTGCAGAAATCAAGAATTTACATATTGTGGGGTATTACAGAACCTTCCAGTGTGCATGTTCTGGTCTGCAATAGGTTTTGTATTATTTTTTATTGTTAGTGATATACACAAAGCTGATTCATGTGTTGAGCTTTTTCTTTAGGGGCTCATTTATGCCCTGTTGCTCTTATTACCTTGTGCCTTCAGACACTGTTAAGTGTCAACCCCAGTCCTACTTCTGCAGATTTAAATTCCTCTAGACATCCTTCCTATACTGCTTAGACATTAAGGGACTCCCAGTCGTTTCCAAACAGTGACAGTCTTTGGAAGGAAGCCAAGCGGAGGCAGCCTTCTGGATTTCCCGTGCGTCTTTTATCCTGGATCAAACAATCAAACAGACAACATGAAACATGCTGCACAGGTACTTCTTCTGCTTATTGCTCCCCTTTTTTTTGGGAAAGAGCAGAACAGGCTATAATGATTATTCAGGCTGCGTCTCTCTCCAGACAAGCTTGAAGTGAGATTCTGCCGTCTGCAGGCTCAGTCTAACTCATCTCGCAGCACCTGCTGAGACAGGGCTGTATATATGTAGGAGCAAAGTGATCATTGTTATCCCGAATCACTGCAGCTTCTTAGCTCATCATTCATTTTGACAAGCTGCTAAATTTTCACATAGTTATCGTGGTTGTCGTATTGTCCATAAATTTCCTAATGAACATATACAATGTTCATCCCTGCAACTAAGTGTGATGATCTAACGATTATCAGAGAGCACTGCATATATTCAAACACTGCATATATTTGATTTTTACTTCAGGTATTTCAGGGCTTAAAGTAAAAAAAGTGACTTTCATCAGCATCTATCTCGTGGGTTTATCTCCTCTACTTATGCCTTTCATTCTGTTGGTAATTGCATTTACCCCCTCAGGTTCCCGTCACTCATTCTGTCTAATTAGCTCTCCTGACCCCCTAAGCATGGCTGTGACCTCTTCATCCAGCAAAGGCGCTGACTTCTGCCTCATCACTTTGACTGCTGGCTGACATGTGACCAGCGCTAAACGAAGGATGGATCCTTTTTGGCCTGATATGTGCAAGTAGAACAAGGTATTTGAAGCACTTTTAAATGAGTTTTAATAGTTAATTCACATTGATGTTTACACTATTTGTTGTGGTTGTTATGATGCCCTTATTGCCTAGAGATGTATTTGTCTTTTCCTTTTGTCTTACCTGTAGTCTGTCCTACATGTATGGTGAAAGACAAATGTCTCAAATTTATTGTAGGTGTCTCATGTAAAGTCCAAGCAGACTGCATGTAGGTCACATCTTAGTGTTTAAACTGGCTTGTAATATATGTGATTGGTGTGAAGTGTTCTGCCATTGGCCAGCCCTCCAGAATGCACCAAATTAATTGGTGACTCACTGACAAGAACACTGCCATGAAAAGACGATTGTGTCTTGTGAGAGCAAATTTCATTTGAACAATGGGCCTATTTAAAGCTGACTGGGAGGCTTGTTGTATAGAGAATTAATGTTTGAATTAATCAGCACCTAGCATTGCTTTTCTTCTTCTGTGATTTAGTGTCTGCAGGAGAAAAAGGGGCAAAGAGTCATCACTCGCAAATGAATCATTTATCGTCATTCATCTCACTTGCTGGCCAACTACAGGGCTACAGTTAAAATACACCCTGATAAGATACACAATATGTAAATTACACATTTTCCCCCATCCCAATATCGTCAAAATAAAGTTATAGCTCTGCTTTATTTAAGAGCAATACTACAGTACTGCTGAGAATAAGGTAGCTCAATCACTTCGCTGTCTTCAGGGCTGGTGTTCACATGGGTTGCAAGTGAGACCCAGAGGATATCTCTAAAATGACTGTAATTCTCCATGGCCTCAGAACAAATCACACTACATGCCTCCTGGCACCCAGCTGTAATTTTTCATACACATGTAACACTATGCAGGGAGGACATCTTCATAAGCTCCCAGGTTAATACAACTCTAGGGAGAAGTCTGCAAAATTACGTCACACTAAACCATTTCCATCGACATATCAATTCAATAGACACCCCAGGGGTCGACTAGTGATGCAATGTGATGTGCTTCTTTTCTGTTATTGCTCTCATCTTTCACACCGCACCTCTCGCTGACACTTGCCACAAGCTGTGTTTTAATGGGGCAGATCCACAGAGATGAGCTGAGTGGTGCCAAACTTTGACCAGGGCACGGTTATGGTTGATGGTGAGTGTGGGCTCACTGTCACGGAGAAATGAAAATAAAATTCAATGCTCTCCAGCAGAAAGCCTTGTCATATTTCCATTCGTTCAACTGCTTACATTGGACGATACAGCCTACATTTAAAGTGAGACTGCGTGATGATGAACAGCATCAAGCTCAGCAAAAATCGATAACAGACTACAGAGTAATAATGAAGTAGCGTTAGTGTGTGCTTTAACACAAAGCGCAAAAAACATATTTTAGAGGTGGTTCAACTGCATAAAGTCACAGACAGACGAGAGTAGATGCAAATTTGCCCTGTCCCTTGCAAAGTGAAAATTCTTTTCATGTCTGAATTAACTTTCACAACTAGAGAAGAGTCACAAAGTCAGCAAACTGACCATATCAGTTTCACAGCAATATCTACCCAAACTTAGCTAAAATTAGCTAACCTTAGCCGCCAAGTTACTCATAGTTCATAACGTGTTATTTTCCCCCCCACTAGATTTTCACTTAACAGACACAAGCTTTGCATCAAAGGTCCTGCCATCTACTCAGCCTATGATAGGCTGACGCTAACCTACAGAGGCAACGAGTTGTTGAGTGGGACAAAAGGGTTGCTATTTTTAAATTGTGTTTTGTTGCTTATATTTCTAAGATGAATAATGTGTTATTTCTTCTTGCAAAAGTCACATGAAAGCCTTGAGAATGTCTTCATATTCTTCACAAAATCATCAGATACTCCTTCTGTTACTCACTGCTGCAGAGATATATCTGTTGCTGCTTTAGATGGAGACATTTCCAATACTGAGAAAGATGCCAAGCTGCAAATGTAGGAGCTGTAAACACAATTATAAATCTGCTGCACCATCTGTTTTACTTGTGTATTACACCATTAAGTGTATGATTACTTCTAGTCTGAATGTGGGCCATTTTTAAAAAGAAATATGGCACTCGAAACTATCAGTGAAATAGTTTTAAAATGCGTTTTTATTTCATAGTGGTATGTGAAAGCTAGGTCAATAACTGGAGTATTTAATCTCTTAGTGTTTGTCAAGAGTGATGAGAAGAATGATTAATGTAGGCTACCCACTGTGTCTGTACTGTAAATAGGCTGTACTGTTGGTGGATGATCAGAGGAGAATTGGTTCAATTACAGCTCCTTCTGGGGGCCTTCTGGGGGGCCCTGTGTGGCATGAACCTGCCATCTCTGCAGGCCAGCTCGGTAAGTGACTGACCTTTCATTATTGTCTGTACATTATCAGCGAGCCCCAGGCACTGGGAAGAGCCACTGCACCAAACTCCAATATTTGTTATTGATTCGCTGTGAAGCATGCATCAAAACAGAACAGACGTCTGGAGCAACCAGACAGTGAGATGTAGCAGCAATATTGATTGGTAACACAAGTAAGGCAGGTGCAAAACCTCAGCATCTTATCAAGTTTGGTTACAAAGATGCAATAAGGATATAAATAGTGATATGTTGTAACATGCCTGGTGGTAAATTAACAACATTCAAAGTTATTATTTTTTCATGTTTTATTCCCACTAAATAAAGCTAATCTTTTCCATCAGGACTGTGATGGGATTTGATGACAAATCAGATTGTATCACAAATCTGTGATGATGCATGACATTACCTTTTTCCATTTGTCCCCCTGCCCACTTCAAACCAGTGAGAAGAGCACAAATCCTTAATGTGCAATAACCCAAACTTTCAGATAAAATGTTTCCAGGAATAAAAATCCATGTCCTTTTTTTGATTGTAGAATGTAATTTCATCCCCCAAGTCTTTAAATCTCCAAACGCATCACCTAAATACAGATACCCACTTATTTGTATTATTAATACATCCTCTACTCGTGGAGGTTGTGATATAACCGACAGGGACCTAAAGGCATCATATCATTTATCTCTTAGACGCACAGTTAATACAAAGCACAATAAGCCACTTCCTGTCAGCTCAGGTTTTTATGGGAGGTAGAAAGCACTGACGTAAAGTTGGCTGTGGAAGAAAGATGATATCATCAGACAGAATGAACTTAGAAACCTCATTACGAAAATAATTCGCTGACCAACAGGTCAAACATCCCATGTTAAGACGGCATGTCCATCCCTGGAAACCTGAATCTCTTGTGTGATGAAGCTCCTCTTTACCAACCAAGTTAAACTCACACTGATGCAGCACCCAGGCTCACAGAGTCTGGTTGACTTTGATTCATGCTCTTTGATGAGGCTGCAAGGTGGTGATAGATTCTTTATGAAGATCCTTTATGATGTGTGAAATTATTAATTTAGGGGAGTATGGCCCTGAGCGTGAACACCTCTACTTGAGCGCGACCCAACACTCCTTAAGTGTTTTATTTCACTTGAAGTGTTGGCATTATATATTTACTGCAATAGATGATGGTTCAGGTCGTAATCACATAAAACTAAACTAATAACATAGTGTTTCTTTGCCAGATCACTGAGCAGGGGGATCTTTTATATTCTAATACACATTAAGCACTCAAGCTAGGATCATTAAAGAACTGATTCGGAAATTCCTCCATCTTTGAGATGTATGATGGGAAGGAAACTAGACAGTAATAGATTAGTTACATTTCCTCTCTATTGTTTACATCAATCTCTCAGTAAAAGGGAAACTGCAATGAAAATAATAAAAGCCCATTGAGGGGACTTTGATCTTGTCTTCATAACGCCACAGCAGCAGCCTGAATATTCCCTGTGAACGTTCACAAACAAAAGACAGAAATTCTTATTACCATTAGCATGATAGCATCAAGTGCTGTCTGAAAAAGATGCTTTCTGTTAGAGCAGGATGCCAAATTAGCATTTCCTTTTATGTGATTGTCATGTGAGGCAGCAAAGAAGGGAGCTGCTAAAACCTCTTTTTCCATGAAGCATTTGGCGTGGATGAAACACAGTGATATGACCGTAGGTAGGTCACGCAGGGTTTCACCTTCACTAGGTGTTGGGTCATGTGATGTGGTATCTGTTTGCTTGCTTACATGCTGCAGCTCAAAGTGTCCCAATTCTGATGTGTTTACTTCATGTGTCCCAGTTTTGATGTTTTCTGATCAGTGTGAACAGCAAAAAGCTGCATGGAGTCGCAGTTTTCCAATTCCCATCTGGACCACATGGATGTGTGGTGCACAATCAGATCCCAGGGTGTGCAACCTCTAGCAGCTTGAATATGAATACACAAGAAATTGACAGCACTGCCATGACTCTGTTACTGCGTGAGAAGATGCACCAATTAAGTCCAAACTCAAAGACATATACTGAACGTGAACTGTGTGGAAAACCAGCAGGAGAGGTTTGGGTTTTTGTTACTATTGTCTACAGCCACGCTAGCAGCTCTGTGAGGCATTTGGCACATTGGTGCTTTGAGCTAAATGCTAATGTCAGCATGCTAACATGCTCACAATGACAAAATCAAGATGCTGAGTATTAGCAGGTATAAAGTTTACTATCCGATGTCTTAGTTTAGTGTTTTACCATGCTAACATTTGCTGATTTAGCACTAAACACAAAGAAGAGCAGAGGCAGGTGAAATTTTAGTTGGTCATCAGTTTTGCACTAGAGCAAAAAACAAAGATTTTAAACATTTACTTAGGCTATATGATCACCAAAGCTTTGTTTTGGGGTTAACGTATTGCCCTTGTTTTGAAGCATTTTGTGTGTTTTTGTTCCATTTCGCGCTCTTGTATATGTACAGCAGGCTATTGCTGTTCCTGTTGTAATTTATGCTATGTGTCTTCTGTAGCTGCCATTACAGCTGTCCAGTAACTGCTGCTGAAAATTATCCAAGATGGCTAAAGTGGCACATTTACAGAAATGTCTATTTATGTGCACTGTCCCGATAACTTTAAACTGTATAAATCAATAGCCTACAGATAAATACTTTGAATGTTTGTACCTATTTTCAGGTTGAACCATCCAACTCAAAGTGGCAGGCAAATAACCAACCAACCGACATTACTACCCCTAGAGCAATGCCAATAGCATAGATAAAAAATTTGGCCTTGTAGGTCTGCAGTGTGGACATCAGTGGTTAATTGAAGGCATCAGACAAGGACTGAGCTATCAAAACAGCCTGAAAAATGCAAAGAGAATACAGTAATACACATTGCCCCAGTAATATTATATTGACCATATGAGTAAAAATGCCATAAATGTTGAGTGGTTACAACACAATGTTTACTAAATGACATGATAGAAATAGCAAAAAAAGTTGGAAAAATCTACATGACATGTAGATTAATACAATACTTATTGACAGAGAAATATTATGGATTATAGGAAAATGTTTAAATATTACAAGTAATATTATCATTTAGACAAAATGATTTAAATGACTGTAAAGTCAGTAAACAATATTTCAACTACTGGAACTCCAATTTTAGGGGTATGATTAAGATTTATTTCCTTTTGAAAATATACCCATAAATTTGTCATATGAAAACAATTTTACAACCTTGAACATTTTATCACAACAGGATCACACACTTAACACCCACGTACGTCCCTGCGTTACAAATAATTGCCCTTAAATTGTTTTACAGTTTTTTTCTAAACATTTAAAACATTTTCAACAAAAAAACTAAACAATACAAGATTCCACTACAACTTTCAAATTGCCATCTATTAAATACCCGGTACCCCAGGGAAGAATCCGAACACGCAAGCTTGAAGTGGTGCGATCAAAGAAAAATGAGAGGGAGGGAAATTCAACCCATAAATCTGTGAAGCTCAACTTTGTCTTGTCCCAAAGAGGGCAACATCCAGTAAATCTTTGCCATTGTGTCTGGCCACAGACTTTTTTATATCATATCAAGGGATTTGTCTGGCAGGAAAATCTGCCCATGATTTATTATGTTATAAAATGGGTTTAACATGCCATTTCTATAGCTAAAAGCTTTTCCCGAGTAATAACACCACTGACCACTGCTAGTTCTCAGGAGTGTCTAGTGTTGCTGGAAACTGAGCTATATGGTAAAGACAAAGCTCAGACTTCACATTACAACTACTGTGTGTGTTTAACATTTCCTTGAGTTTAGAAAAAATCCCCATTTAATGTCATTCCAAGGGGGACAATGACCTATTTCAAAATGTATGCAGCATTTCTCTTGAACATAATAATTGTGATTTTGCATACGAACACAGATAATCTTCCTGTTTTACTCAACAGTGACAACACTGCCGTTACAATGACTGAACAAGAACAAAGGCCTGGAAAAATACTTTGGACCCTATCGTTCATTTTTAATTGTTCCGTCCAACAAGAAAGGCAATGCGTGCACATGCACAAATAAACGCACAAATGCAACATGCGCACACCGATGCACTCACACATACACGCACACGTGCGCACATGAACAATACACACACCTTTCATACTGCAGCTAATATGGGTAAGAGAATTTAGTCCTGACATGTTGCAGCGATGATAGCTCTACTGCCACGCAAAGATGTCCCCTGTCACTCCCAGCGGCTCCCTCCTTCACCTTGATGTCATGGTGAGTCGACAACATCATTACTCATCACGTCACCACTTAAACACATGCCTAGTGCAGCACTATATCACTCCCATATTGATATGTTGGTTATAGTATTATATTTAATGTACTGTATGAGAACATTATTTCATATAAACACGTCCACAGTTTCATATATCACTTTTATATTCACATGCCCACTTTATCACTAGATCACCGTCATATCGACACCCACTATATTAGTACATCACTTTTGTTTGTCACAAATCCACTGTGTCATAGAAAAAAACTTTTTTTCAGCTGATATGTGGACATTTTGTTGTTTTGACAAAGTCCGTCTGCATCGGTTTCAAATCATTTTCATGTTTACCCGTCGTGGGCCACTTGTTTCTGTCACCTCTGCTGCTGCCCCGTTGGATTTGCGTGGAACATACTCAATATCAAAGTTGCTCTTATGGCGTCCTTTGCCACGGCTCCAGGCAAAAAGAAGCAGGAAGCAGAAGATGACCACACCTAGGAAGGACAGGCAGCCCATGGCTGTAGATATAATGATAGTCTTAATGTCTATAGGGACGGTCATGTTGTACAGTACAGTCCCGTTCCCCCATGTGCTGTTGGAGTCTGTCAGATAGTTTGAGCTCCTGTTGCTATAGTGAGATCTGTCTCCAATGCCCAGGCTCTTCACAGCTAAAGAGGCCGACAGACTAGCGTTGCCAGCAGGATTACTAGCAATACACAAGTACACCCCGCTGTCGTGCAGCTCCGCTGCCTTGATCTCCAGGGTACCATCTGGTTGGACTTCCACCCTCCCACTGCTCCTGGCTGTGATGTAGCGTCTGTGAGGTGTAATCCAAACCACTGAGGGCCGAGGTGCTCCCTCTGCCACGCAGCTCAGGCGGGCAGGCTGACCCTCATCAGCCATCAGCAGCTGGGTCGTGTTGGGTCCAATCCTTGGTTTGGTGCAGGTCATGTACCTGGATGCCAGGGGCTCTGTGAGGTCACGGAGAGTTTTCCCCAGGAGCCGCTCAGGGGCGCTGCACTCAGGCTGGACATCCAGAATCTGCAGAGAGGGGGGCTTGTGGCTGTTGAGCAGCCAAAGCAATCTGCAGTCGCACACTAATGGATTTCCACCCAGACAGAGCCTCTGGAGGCTGTCTGGTGAAGAAAACACTCCCCTCTCCAGAGAGTCCAGGCGATTCTGTGACACATCTAGTAGTTGCAACGATTTGAGGCCTGCAAATGCAAAGGGCTCAATAGAAATCAGATGTGCCCCTTGGAGGCGAAGCTCCAGCAGGTGTGGGAGTTGGCCCAGCTCTCCCTGATGGATGTGCTGGATACGGCAGTAGGACAAGTTGAGATGTGTGAGGTAGGGCAGGTTGCGCAGTGCTGCGCCAGGGAAGGCAGACAGGTTAGTGTTGGTTATGAACAACGTTGTGAGGTTCAGGCCGTGCAGGGAGAGGGGAGGCAATGTGTCCAGCCAGGGCCAGTAATCAATCTCTAGTCGGCGGAGACGCGTTAACCTCTTAAAGGAGAAAGGCTTTAGAAAGCTGATGCTCAAGTAGCGCAAACGCAGTTCAACCAGGCTGTGCAGATGTCCCAAAGCATCAGTAGGGACCACGGTCAGATTGGAACGTTCCAGGGTCAGACTTTGGAGCCCGAGTAATCCTGTAAAGGCCCGCTGAGAGATGAAAACCAGTTCGTTGTCACCCACCTCTAGGGATGTCAACCTGCGCAGATCTTGGAAGGCATGATCCAGGAGAACCACCAGTCTGTTGTGGCTGAGGTCAAGGCGGGTGAGGTTGGTCAGGCCTGACAGCACACCAGCAGGAACCAGCTGAAGCAAGTTACTGCGAAAGTTGAGCGAGCGGAGAGCAAGCTGGGACCGAAATGAGCCAGGCTCGACCACACTGATGAGGTTGTCGCTAATGTCCAGGTCCTCCAGCTGCTGGAATGAAGAGAAGTTGTCTGGTGTGATGATGCGGAGCTTGTTCTTACTGAGGTCCAGGACACGTGTCTCAATGGGGATGCCTTCAGGGATGGTGGACAGGCGCTTGCGGTGGCAACTGACCGACTTGCTTTGGGCAGAGCACTCACATCGGGCGGGGCAACTCAGAGCCGGGCTGGCCAGGAGAAGCAGCAAGGCCCCGCCCAGGAAGAGGTGGCAGTGGTGCAGGGCTGGGTGTTGCATGTCTCTTTTACCCACGTTGCCCTCTGTCATGGCACTGCTTCTTGTCCACACAGAGCACCATCACGAACAAGCCCTGCGAGACAATACATGAACAAGAAATGTGTTAGAACTTCACTCAGAGTGTCTTCACCAGTTTGCCCCCCTCCCCACCTCGCCTACATTTTCACCCCTTTACACTTTATGTCTCCTTAAACTGCCAAGTCTTTTCTTCCTTAATGAACTGTCCCTTTTCCTGGCAAGGTGGATGTTATGGAATAAAACTCACAGCACGGCAAGAAACAGCAAGAGAAATATCAGCTGCAGAAAAATGTGAACGTTCATCACTGTGTTAACATAAAAGTGTTGCAGGCTAACTGGGGATGTCTCATGAGGATGGCCGATGACCCTCATTAGAGTGCAGAGAGGCTAAATGCCCGTGTGGATTTGCTATTGCTGCATGTGTGTGACTGTGTATTCTGCATCAGTGATAGTGGTTTGTACATATGTGTGTATGTGTGTGTGTGTGTGTGTGTGTGTCTAAGGGGGTGTGGTGGTGAATGGACTATGTGGCAAGTGTTCAAACTAAAATACAAACTAAATAGGAAGTGAAATGGCAGCTTGTGTTTGCTTCTATAAGTGAATCCACAGAGTTTACAGCAGTGTTTGCCAGGCACACATAACCCCAGTAGGATGAACGGAAACAAATAGAAGTGACTAAATGGTCATGGCTTAATAAATAATCAGTTTACTGAGTCATCTCAATGATGTCTCATTGTAGCATTTTACATCGAATACCCTAAATTTTGATGTTTATCACCAAGATGTTGTGTTCAAACATATGGCATTCGGCCACTTCCCAGCCACTCTCTAGGGAAGGTTTTACGGGAAGAGGTGATAACGACAGGATAATGAGGGGAAAGGATGCAGAGTTCAAGTGTGAAAGATGCTGTTCTCTCTGAAAGCCATGCCTCCTCACAGCTTGGAAAGAGCCTGACAGAAAAACACCATCCAGCAGCCACAGGTTGTTGAATTGAAAGATGGCTAAGTAGACAGAGAGCCTGACCATAATTGCCTCATTATCAGTAGTATCTGTATTCTGCTCATGGCTATCTCTGCCAAATAGGTGTGCAAAACAGAAAAGACACATCTGCGAGCAGTGGGAATTTGTATGCACTATCATAAAGGCAAAGAAAAAAACGCAACGAAAAGAAATATGAAAGGCGCCTTTAAAAAGCTTCAGACTGCTTGCAGAGCTCTTGTCAATCACAGCAAAGTAAAATCCCGCCAAGGTAAGAAGACGATGAGCACACAGACAGACACCTACCTTACTTTGATAGTGAAGTGAGTGGCATTCAGAAAATAGCCAAGACGAGGCAGAAGGAGCCGGAGAGCTCACTCCCTCTTTCTCTTTCCCACAGAACTCGCCCCTCTGCACTGCTCGCATCTCCATCTCTCTCCCTCTGACTGTCTATCGCTGTTTTATCTCTCCGTCTTCAAGCTCACACATCTTCCACCTAACTCCTTTCCTCTCCCCAGCCCTGCCTGGCCTGGCAAAAGCCCCAGTCCGTTCACGAGTCCCCGCAGGCTGGGGCTTTTTATCGATCGCATCGCAGAAACATCAGATGCCAGGAATGTAGCCTTTAACAAAGAGCAGGCCGTTGCCACAGCAACTACAAACCCTTACTCCCATCCGCTCTATGTAGTCTGCCAATCAAATTAATGAAAAAAGGAAGAAATAGGGTAAGGATGGCGATTTTTTCCCCATATTCCTTTAATCCCCGTGTTGAGAGAACATACAAATTGAATACATTCCTGGAAATTCAGTTTCATTGGTATAGCGGAGCCTAGTTTAAGGTGTTTCCAATCTGTCATTCTGGCCGCCTTGCTATTTGTCGACCTGTCTTGTTGCCCATCCATCTGGTGTTCTGGTAACTATCTCTGTCTCTCTACTTTACCTCTGTCTCTGTCTCTCTACCTTATTATCCATCCACAAGCCTGCCTCTGTCTTTGTGAATTATCTGTCTGCCTTTACCCGTCAGCCTCTGTTCCTCCTCTCTGCCTCTCTGTTTAATAATTACAGTCCAGTTGTCTGTTGCTGCAGTGGGAAACTGGTCTGGTGATCTGTCAGAGAGTTGTGTGTCAGGCAGCATGCCGTCTCTGCTCAGAGAGATGGTGCGCATGCGAAAAACACCTCAGCCATGTACGTTTTTAAAGCTCATATCGAATAAAGCTGTTTTTATGCTGGACCCTTTTCTTTTGCTTTCTCTGGAGTTAAAGCTTAGAAAAGACAAGTTAATCTTCTCTGACAGGCCACTGAGGGAAAAAAAAATCTAATTTCTTAACTGTAATGTAATGTAATGTATTAAAAGAGAATATTCTGCATTTTAAAGCTGGAATCGTCCTAGCAAAACAGATACATTTCCCGTAAATATTATAAATCAAAATCCGTCCAGATTCAGGCTTCATGGCGCAGACATTGATCAAATAAAGATGATTCCCTAAAGACTGTAAATCATGTCTTTGGATTAAAATACTATTTCAGCACTTGCAGAAGTGCATAACCTTGGAAAATGAGAAGCTTTGATTCTGCTGAAGACCAGGAGTCTGTTTGATGTCCCAATCCATATCTGGCATATGCAGCCCTGTCCTCCAACTGCTTTTTGTTCCCAGGTCTTCAGTTATTTGCCTGAAAGACATGTTGCTCCCAAAGCAGAATAACTCAATGGATGGTTGACAGCATGTAATATAATATAATAGTATGTGACCCTTCAAGAATCATGGCAGAATGTGGTTTCAAGGAATACAATATTATGGAGAAAAAAAATCAAAGAAAAGCTGTTACAGCAGTAACATATAGCAAATGCCTAAACTGTATAGTTAGCATTTTACCATCACTAAAAAATATTGCTTCTGCAGTTCATATTTTCTTTTTTATTGCGTGGCACCTGTTCAGAATTAGCACAGGATTTAGTAGCTTGTATTGATGAGGCCTCTGATTTTTTCAGGAAAATAGAGTTGAAGCTTTTCCGACTTTCAGGCATTGGCAGATGGTGGAAGGAGCGAAAGGCAGATGGAATCACTTCCAACATGTTAAGAAGTAGAAAGTTACAACAGGAAGCTGCTGGGTTCAGTGGTCCCAATTTTAAGAAACTGTAACTGTAAGGGACAATTACAAGTGACATTCAAAGGACATCAGATCTCATTGATTTGCAGTTATTAAACAGCATTTTCCACTCCCTGCTGTCTTTAAGCCTTTCCGTAACTAGACCCTCTGCACTTCCACTCCATCGCAGAGTGAACTCTGGTCGGAGTCACCCTCACAGCCAAATCAAGCTCCCTAACCCGTGGAGTTGCGGCCACTCTTCGGACAAACTACCCTCTCCTCCCAGAGTAAATAGGATCTGACGTCACTTATTTTGTGTTTGTTCATGAACCAAATTATTTTGGTTAGACTATAAAAATTTGACATCAGATATTTACAAAAAATAATATATTCTTTTATCAAAAGATTGATATTCGTTGGAAAAGAAAAGCCTATATATTTGAACCAGCAAAAATATTACAAATATTCTATATTATATTACATAAATACAAATGTCTAAAAAGAAACCACAAATACAACATTTCAAAATAGAAATCCAACATTATATTGATCATTATACATTCTATAGAATTTAAAACTGTTACAATGTCTGAAGACTGAAGTATTTTTCTTTAATGCCTTTGTTGCTTGTTACGTGATCCCCCTGTTTATCTAGTTGTGCCATGTTCTATTATTCTGTTGTTTATTTTAGGCTTGTTTTGTTTTGGCTGAAGATTTTCGTATAAGATGATGATTCTATAAAAACAACAGTTGTGTTGTCTATCAGAAGAACATTTTTTTATTTATTAAACACAATATAACCGTCACAATATAACCTTAGGGGCTAACCTGTGAATGGTAATATGAAATGTTAGTGTAGTTTCAGAATTTAAAAATCCTAGGCCTACTTGTTAACCGATATAGTCTTGCGGAACTCACATTTGAAAGAAAGGTCCCCATCGTTCAGCAAAAAGTGTTACACACCATCAACAAGCCAGCATAGGTGCTCACTTGCCACTGGAGGGTTTAACAACCCACTACCACTCCGCCCTCATTGGTTTCGGATGCTAAATGTGGCGGACCCTCCGCATGAACGCGCAAACGGAATGGAAGTAGGTAGGGAGAGGGAGACCCGATCCCAGTGTCCCCCCTAAGCCCTGAACCCTCACAGCCTTTACTGACGTCACTTGGAAAGTGATTAAGTGCAAGAGCTGCAAGGGCTCAAAATGCTGTGAACAGCAATGGGACAACACTTTGCCACATTATCACGTTACCTAGACGACACTGAAAATTATTATTATTATAATTATTATTTTATGCCTTTGCCTGATTTTTTTTAAAGTCCTTTTTTAAGTCCTGCAGGCTCTCGCCGTACAGAGTGGAGGAGAGGTAAACGTCTATATATCTTTGTCAAAACTATTGTTGGTCAAAATAGCATAGAAATTATTGTTGGTCAAAATAGCATAGCAAGAAAAATTCTAACAACGTTAACATTAGCGTTGGTGTCGATGCTTGTTTGTTTACCGTTTTTCTTCTTCTTCTCTTAGAACATGGATTTGCCGTGATTTTTCTCTTGCTTCCGAGCTTTCCCTGGTAAAATCAGTGTTTCACGTCATACCGCTATGAACTGTGGGCAATTCCCTCAGGCAAAGTCTGCAGAAATGCGGACTTACAAAAAAGGGTCTAAGATGGGCTCAAAATGTTCGCGAGAGAGCCCTCGTGCACTTGACGATTTGACGGTGGGACAGCCCTAGGCCCTCATGGACTTCCCGGGATCACGCCGCAAAGTCTGTGAGGGTGGACATTGGTATTGGACCTGGAGATAGCGCTGTCTTTGCTACTACAACTCCAAATAACCCAGAGACTCCCGCTCCCCCCCCTCCCCGCCAGTCCTGTAACCCGTGTTCTAAATAAACCTGTATTAAGGTTCATCTGCTTCCTGGTTGGCTTTTGAATCTTTTTAGACTGAAGCCTAACATCAGTTCAGTGCTAAGGAGCATTTTAGCATCTTTCAGCTCACTGTTTTGGGTTTACCTCCCGAAACGTTACAGTTTTGGTTCGTTCCCAGCACTTGTCAACAAAGTTTCTAGCCACAGCAGGCAGATGTTTTAAGATAACCATTTCTGATAAACATACTGCCTGCCCAGTACCAAACAGCAGACAGACAAAGCTAGTGACTAATGTTGACTAATGGAGAACTTAGCTACTAAAGATACTTCCAGCAGGAGTTGGTGGAGACCAAAAAAGAAGTGGATGAAGGGGTAAATATTGAGCTTAGATTCACTACTTGTAGAACTTTATCAGGTGATAAATACAAATATTAACAAATATTACAAATATTAATGCAAGTTCAAGGCTTGATGTTATTGTTGGCACTTGATTCACTCAGTGGCCTATTTGTGTACGGCTCAGTCTTTGATAGCCTGACCCAGGCTGGCATAGTTGGCACACATACAGTGCTGTAGTGGCCATTTCTTGACTCCCTTTGAGCCCAGCCATATTTTTAGAAACACTTGGAGCCATCCATCGTGTCACAGGCTGGATTGAAAACATACAAGATCCCACAGAATTCTGGGTAAATGGTAATGGTGAGGGGGGTCATTGAGAAGGGCAGCCTACAGGGTTGAGCGTTTTGGGATTTGGTTCTGAGTTGGATTAGAGTCAGTGAAACTGTAGAAAATCTGACAGCCGAAAAGGAGCTGTAGGGTGATGCATGAGTCACTGTGAGAGTGAGAGTGAAAGTGAGGAGAGGGGAAATAAAGAGAGCGGAGTGTAAGATAAAACAGAAACACGTGAAGAAATGAGGGAAGCCACGCTCACGAGACTGGATAAAACCCTTGTTTGCTTGAGTTAAGCGTGATTTCTAAAGCTTGAGAAACTTATTATAGCTCTTCCAGGAGATCTCCGCCATACTCAAGCAATGCACGGCGCACATGTTGATTTTAATCTGTGAGCTTATCTGTCAAGACGAGCACCAATAAATCCCTGTTCATTATCATGCCACTTTCCAAATCTGCGGCCTTTGACAGGAGCAGAGCGAATGCATTTTACACAGAGAGAAACTTAATTGGACAGTACCAATACATTTTTAAAACTGCTCTAAATTACAGTATTGATTGCCACAAAACTATTTTATGAATTAATAATGAATTTTATTGACAGAATGTGTGCCTGCCACTTTTCGTTTTGCCCTTAGGTGTCTATTAGATCAATGCTTTGTGTTGTATCTTTGTGCTGCAGTACTGCAACTTTAAGCTTATGTTATTAGCACAGTTACCCCGATATGTGTGGTTAAAGGCATACAGCATTAAAGCATGGATCATTTTTGTGGTTACCATACATAATGATGTGGACTTTAAATCCTCTCTCCTCTTCCCACAGCCGTACTTGCACGAGGCTTTGAGTTCATTTAAATGGCTGCAATTATTTTGCACCCAGCTCGTTGGAAAAGAATCCATTATTATTTTCCTCAACACTCATCTTGTTCACTTCACTCCCACTACAAGCTCTGCAAAGAAGTCTAATGCACATTTTACACTTGTTCATGCATTTAAAAAAAAGCATGTATTTCTTTGAAGTTTTCATTTGTCACTTTGGATCACTGGAGCCGTAAAAAGTGTGCAGTATGCACTCATGCTATTGTTTTCCCATGTATTATTAAACATAGGCCGGGCTTTTTTGCTTTGCTCATTTCCAGATATAATACTGGCATGAATAATGGAATTATTTCACATGAGAGAGTTCACATAGGCCATTATTGCCGCAGTGTGAGCATATAATATTACATACTCCGCATGACAATTGACCTGAAAGGACTAATCCTTGAACGCATCATCCTTTCAGCGTCTTCGTGTTGATGCACAAACAAACGTGCGTGAAGATTTAGCAGTGTTTTAAATGGGATTTGATGCTGATTTCAAAGAGGGCCCTTGTTGTGACACGCTCAATTAACTAAACACGAGGGATCCGCGTTGTATTCATCAAGTTGTCCATATTGATGTCCATACAATAAGACAGAAGCTGTGGAGAGAAGAGAAGCAGAGGTGCAACAGGACTGTTAAGCTTTGCGACATTTGAGATGTGAATTATGTAAAAGCAACAGGAAGCATCCCAAATACTTTGTATGTCTGGTGTAGCCCGAGCTCAGTTTAATGTTAATTCACTGTGTATTCACCACAAATACTAACAAGCCAAATGCATTTTCTATTCTGGGAATAGTGGCACTCTGCACACCCACTGACCACCCTGCAGAGAGCAAAATGTCAGCGGAGTTTTCAGGATGCTGTTGCTGTTCTTCTCGGCTAATTAGTGCTTGTGCATTCAAACTCTGCCAATTAAACAGCTCCTTTCTGCACCACTGGCCGTGTTTCCTCTGAAGCGGCGCCTTGTTGAGCCATCAACAGCGCATCCTGACTTCCACCATGTGGCTCGTTTTACGTCTGCTCTGCTGCAGGCTCACAAGGGATGTTGCTTCACCCTGCAGTCTCTGGATTTAGAAAAGACCAGTTAATACTTAGTCAGTGTTTGCTCATACTGATAGACAGAGGGAGGGACGGCACAGTGCTTGTAAAGTACAGCCTCCAGAACTGAAACAAAGAGAACAACATTGTAACACAGCCCCCATGCTGTGGACATGAATAATGTGAACATGACGTTATGTCATGACAGCAGTGTTCCAGTTTTTCCTGTTTGCCACAATAAAACTTTCAGATATGAGGCTTGATATATATGATATAGATATGACTTTACATGTTGGCCTCACCTCGAAATAAGCACCAAAGGCACTTGCATGTTGCAGGTTGTTCAAGGCAATCTTACTTGATTGCATCTAGTAACATGTCTGTAATGCTGTAAAGCTCAACATTGCACAAATCTGAATTCAGTGCTGTGAGATTAACTTAAAGTATTCAGTGGTTAAATGCGGACAGAGAGAAATAAAATGCACGTTGCACAGTTTAAATAAAAAAGATACCTCTCGTCAGTAATTGGAATTTCCCTGCATTCCAAACAGCATCCATCCATTGTCAACCGCCTATCCTGCGTACAGGGTCGCGGGGGGGCTGGAGCGAAAATTGGGCGAAAGGCGGGGTACACTTTGGACAGATTGCTAGTCCACATACAGACAAACAACCAATCACACTCATATCCACACCTAAGGACAATTTAGGAGACACCAATTAACCAAGCCTGCATGTCTTTGGATGGTGGGAGGAAGCTGAAGCACCTGGAGTGAACCCATGCAGACATGGGGAGAACATGCAAACTGCACACGGTAAGTGGGGGGAAACTGGGGTTTGAACCCACGACCTTCTTGCTGTGAGGCAACAGTGATAACCACCGCCCCATTCCAGACACATGCACACAAAATGCTTAGAAGATTTGAGTCCCAACTTAATGCATTTTTTTATATTAGCAATAGATCAAATGTCTATGGATAATGTGTGAGGCGTCACCCATAGTGATGAACCCACAGCAAATGACCACCCAACGCGGCAGTTCCACTCGGCTCTACGTCAGCGCTGTATTCAGACGCAGCAGGCAGCTGCTTTCATTCGTTTATATAACGGACTCCTATGTCTGGATGACAAAAAGCAATTACTTTCTGCAACAACAACAATTTCAGAGAGGGTTCTGGCTTGCTTTTGAATTATACATTTACAGTGAAACATGAATAGAAGAGCTTTGATTGATAAATGAATAAGCCATTAAAGCTGCACTTTTAATTCTTGCTAAGGCATCGATAACTGTCTACAGATGCTCCGCAGCCTCCCTCCAGAAGCCAAAAGAACAAAAAGGTCCATTAAGGACCTTCCTCATTAAATAATCAACTATTTAAGTAGCTATCTATTAGCTGCCTGCCAAATAATTACACTTACCCCCCACCACCATTACCATTAACATGCACTCAAATGCTAGTACTGAAAATCAATATTCATACTACACTGTACATTTATCCTTTATGCCACTTTATATTCTACCTCAGCACCGATGTCATTGAAGGACAGTCACAAAGTAATCATATTGTGTGAAATGATTGCTTGAAAAGACGCCATTGCTTCATTTCAATGGCTGCTTAGGTTTCCTGCAAAAGGAATGATCTGATTTTCCACGGTGTGACAACTGGCATTACGTGTCCCTACCTATCTTGGCAAGTGTTTTGTGGAGTAGCGGATTTTTCTCACCCTCTGTCTCTTGTTGTTGCTTATAAATCAGAGTGTTACTTGAAGGACACTCGCCATATTAGGTTTCTGTCTAATTTTAGTCTTGGGAGGTAGAACTCATCCATTTTTCATGGTATATGCATACCACCACTGACTCATAGGCTCCTTCCCCATTCACCAAAATGAGTTTCGTCTTAACATATTATACCAGTTTTCCCCCCCTACACCCATTCTAATAATGCCATCTTCTGCCAACACGTTCCACCTAAAACTGTGTTATCGTTTAGTTCCAAGTTCATGCAGTTTGTAGGAGTGCCATACAAGGCTTACTGTAGCTGAGGTAGTTTCTGTTAAACTTGTGTGAAGTCCTAACAACCATATTAGCAAAAATAGCTCACATATAAGGTTTTACTTAACCGGAAGAAAATCTATACATGTAGCATTTTTCAGTAAGTGAAGGAACTCTCGTGGCTACCTTCAAAACTTTCAATTTCACATGACACCAAACCACAATGGCAATGAGGCTTCGCCACTTTAAAAAAGGTCAAGTGTTAACTTACATCTATTCCTTACCTCTAAAAATAAAAAAAGGGGAAAAGGAGCCTGCTGATGTGAGACGGTCTGTTGTTGTCAACATTTTTATGTTTGCCACATAACTCAGGGGAGGCATTTGTACTGTCCTGGTAGGGGCCTGTTGCAATTATATGGTGCCTGCATCGATCCCAGGTATTGATTAAAGTCCATCCTTGATTTTAAGATTCAACAGACGCGTCTCTGGATTTCAGAGGAAATGAGAACAATGGAACGTACTCTCGTTTTTTAAACAGCCAGGAACCTCATAAATAAGGCATTTTTATTTACTTTAAGAAGGAAACATAAGTGACATGAAACATTATAAAATAGTAGGTGAGAAAAGGTGGGATCAATTATTGAGAGAGTATTTTTAAAATGCACCTTTCTAGTACAAATGGTAAAGAAAAGATTAGTCCAGTATTTGTACATTGTCAGTTCCAATGTCCAAAACAGCTGTTCTTTTTCACAGTAATTAAAGAAATATTTCAAATATGCTTATTTACCTTCTTACTGAAAGATGCCAACATCAATACCAGTCCCGTGTTGGCCATCCAAAATGAAGATCTGTTTCTGTTTTGTAATGTCATGTTGAATATAAGTGTATCAAGTACAACACAGTTTTTTTAGGTATTTGTTTGAAAAAAAACACAACACATCATCGTTTTGCCTTTTCATAATGTTTTTTTATGGTTTTAAATGGCATACTCTCTTTTATTTATTTAATGAAACCAATTAAAGATGCAATTGCATCTTAATAGTAAATTTGGAGTGGGAATATGGGTTTTTATAAATGAATGTTTTGTTAATGTGTGATGTTTGTGCATAAAATAGAGTTTAACTAATAGTGCATATTCCTAGGGATTGTGGGTAAGGATATGATTGAATAGCATTTAATACAATATATAGCAATACACTGGAGTGAAAAAAGCTATGATAAAAAAGAAATAAATGAAATAAATATGTATAATATCTGTGTGTTAATGTACACAATACATGTAAATATAGTATACATGTGTAAAAAAATGTCGTAAGTGAAAAACAAAAAAATCTGCTATGAAAGCCAGATGTATCATGTTTGATGAAAAATAGATTTGCACAAATATATTTTAAATCATATAAAATGGTTCAATAAACTCAACTTTTGGTGTCAGGCTTTTGCAGAAAGAGGCGTGGTATCGATCTTCTTTTCTAACTCTTGAAATAAAGAAAATGAATAAGCCTATTTCTCAAAATGTCAAACTACTCCTTTTACTTTTGTCCACTTCCACAATCAAAAGACATTTTTAGACCCTTGTTGTCAATTATCTCTGGCTCACTCTCTCCCAGCTCCTGGCCTCTCATTGAGTCAGAAAGGATGATTCATCGCTGTGAGTGAGAGGTTCACGGTTAACAATACTGTAGTTGCATCAGAGTGCTAATAATTAGGTGATTAACTCCTGCATTTTGAAAAAAAAGAAGAGCATCCAATTCACTGGCAGATTAAAAAAAAAAACATCCGCGGGGACATCTTGCATCTACTGTCTGCACATAACCTTTGGGTCACTGCATACATAATTTCCATAATTTCCTCATCAAAAATGATTTCAACTGATAGTAAACATTATATGTAGCTACATTAGCTGTTGGAAACCAAACCCATATGCCTCTTGAAGATGCCTCTGACAGCTCTATAATTAACACCAGCTTTAAAAATCACAAACAAATACAAAAAAATAAGGGAAAATAGGGTGCATGTTGAAAAAACACTGAAGTTACTCCTCTCATTCCCTGGAAAGTCTCCTCCACTTACAAACTTTGTCAGCGTGGGATCTGATATTTTCTCTGTATCCCGCTCCACATTTCGAGGCAGTAATTTTGCCTGTTAGCAATTATTAATAACAAGAATCTGATAAAAGCCCGAATGCTGGGTGGATCTCTGGAGCAGCTAGTTTTTCCAGACAGATGTTTGAACTCATGTGGACGTTTTGTGATAAAGCTGCAACATGTTCTCGCTGACTTCAAATCAGTTTGTATTTAGGCAGGGAGTGAGAGAAATCAGCTCCAGCTGCATCGCTTGCATTTAAGGTCACAAATCTTTTTGAGCTTAGTTTTTAGAATCAGAATTGAGATAATGAATAAGTTATGCTGACTCAAATGTGTTTATTGTATTTGAAAACAGAGTCACTTTGTCCACTGAAAAAATAAAAAACAGGTGTAAGAAATATCTCCTAAAGGGTTTGAATTCGAACAGAAACCCACGTTTCCCCAAAATTCATGATTTCTATTCACCTGAGGAGCAAAAGATCTTTTCAATCTGCTGTCAGTCATTATGTGGATACATTTTTACAAGGATGTATGGCAGCAGTTAATATTGGCTGTGTTAGTATTGGCAGTTAGTGTGTTCTGGAGGCGTGAACTTTCCTAGAGAGCCGTTCAGTTGGCGTCCTCTCTTTTTGCATCAGACCCTCAGCGAGGGATTAGGCAGTCCTCACTGGCACTGAATAACAAGGGAGGATTAGCACGTTCGCCCGTCACCAAATCATTCTGACGGATTAGCAATCTCCACTGTCACTCCCGAGAATTCACTCCAGTGCCAAACAAATTCAGGTCGGTGTGACAGCCAAGGTGACATTGGTGTGAAAGGGAATGAGTCATTTTGCTCAACCCTTTCTGACAGAGTCTGGCACCTTAGCTCAGCATGGACAATGTTAGCATGACGGGCGTTTAGTGGGAGTTAATCGAAGGCTTGAGCGTCGGCAGTCGGGTGGGCTGAAGTACTGTTGAATGAGTAAATCAGCTACCAGATCAAGGGTCACTTTAGTCAGGTGCACAAATGAATTTGTGAAGGTTCACATTCAAATAAATAATGGGATCTGTGTGGAAAATCTTAGTAAAACACAGATTTACCGAAATACTGTGAGAGTTTGTGTGATTTTCTACCAGTAACTCAGTGATTACTTTTCAGATTGACTTCCTGAATCCATCAGTTCTGGCACAAATGCTCTCTCCTCGGCGGAATGTCAACATTGTTACAATCCCCCAAACGTCTGTTTTTAGTGTTGTGTGCATTGTGTTATAAAGTGGATATCTTTGGAGGCGATCTCTGTTTATTCTCTCTCTGACAAGAGATGTAAATACTCAATCCTCTGGACAGTTGTCATGTTACAACTTCAGGCCTTACACAAGTTAAATGACAAGGGAATATGTTAGCATAGTACACAAGTTTAAGCTAGGCTAAAACACATAACTTTCTGTGGCTACTAAGCAGCTTACCTCTTCCATGAGAGGGGTCCCCTGAAAGTGAACGTAGGGGTACAGAAAATAAATCACAAACGTTCCTCATATATTGACGCAGGAGATCTAACACGTCCAACCAACTGGGTATATTTCTAAATAAAGTTGTGTTGAATCACGTTCCATCGAACTAACTGGCGCGCAGAAAAAACTAAGGCTATTAGTACTCCATCATAGAGGTGTTGATTGGTTTCATGTCCTCTGTGTGCATTGCACTTGATGGGAACTTGGATGTGACAGGTGTCGGGAGGGGATTGATTAGTGCCTGACAAAAACCACCATGTCGCACCATGGCTCTACGCAACACACGCCACTCTCACAAGCTAAAACGAAAACTTGTTTTCTAGCCAATAAACAAAAGAAATATCAGTATTTTGCAAGGTGATTACTTCTAAGGTTACCACTTCACTTCATTAGATGTCTTTTCTTGTCATTTTTGATTTAAAAAAAACTCTTTTACAGTTATAAAGCGGGTGAAAATGTTTCTGTAAGCAATATCCTCAATGTTAATGTCAATAATCTTTGAATTATTTGAAATTTTAAGCTCGATGATTGGATGTTTCTTGCCAAAATGCGCCTTGGAAATCGTCATCTCTCCCCTGAAGGCTTGTACCTTTACCTATTTTTATGAAAGAACCAGATATTTACTAATACACCTGTTTGTCTTATGGACTGATGAGAGAGTTTCACGTTGATCAGAGCTGTAGAAGTACTCCAACTGTCATGAAGTCACAGAGTCACAAACCATTTTCTGTGGGAAAATGAATGTGACTTTTACTCCCCAAACCAGAGGGGCCTAAAATAGCTCCCCCCACTTCGCATTTGTATCAATGCATCTGCCTTTTTTCCTGCAATGCATTTTCCTTTCTTTTTTTTTTGTACAAGAAATAACTTTTATTTTACCCCAAACCACTCAAAAAATTCCACAACACCTGTTTTGATTCAGCTTCAGAAAAAAGCAGTAAATCCTTGCATGTAACAAGTTCGAGCCAGTGAATGTTTTGTATTTTTGCTTGATAAATTAGTTTTCTGTCAGTCAATAATCAATAAGTGTCTTGAGCACTATTTCAAATACAAATTTCTCAGCATGGTTTCTTAAATGGATCTTACCTAGAGATCATTTCAACCATTGTTGTTGCAGTTTTTACTGTAAAGATCAATAATTACTTAATTTCCCCAGTGTATCTCTTTTTGGGGGTGAAATTGTTGCTGCAATAAAAGCACTGACTACAGTATAGTGTTTACAGATTTCTAACTACTATTGTGACAGAAGCCCGAGGCTCACCGTGACTGAGACTGAAGCTCTCCTCCTGTGATTTGTTTACGCCACAATACGGATCCAATGGCTTAATGTAAATCAAATGAGTGTGTGTGTGTGAGCTTACTGGATGCTTTCACAAGGATATTGCCTGCCATTTACACCTGCCGCATAATTGGCTGCAAACATAGCTGTAGACTGGCAAATGTGAAGCCTTTTGGGAATAGAGCGGGTTTAGACCAGTTAAATGTTCACTAAATGCACTGAATTTCCAGGCTAACTCGTATTCACAGGCATGCATAAATATTCCAAAACATTATGCAGTCTGATATCCACTTGAAAGTCCTCTGACTGAGCGAGTAGGAACATTTTTTTTTTGTGACTAAATTTCATACTGTTTCAGCTGGAAGGAAGTGTGGTTTGGATAGAGCTTCTATTACTCTGTTTAAACAGTAGTTCCCCTCATGTAGTCATCTAAATGACTGGTACCCTAAAAAGCAAATCTCCTGGGGAAGCTAGTTTAAAGACAATCCAGTTAAGAAAGCAGCACAGAAAATAATTTAGCTTGATTCCTTTTTGGCGAAGTGGAGCCATGCATTTTTATCCTCCTGCAGACTCTGTCTATATGCAGTGGCTAAGCTGTCCCAACATTGTGAATCTTACAAATTGTACCATTCAAGAAAACCAAGCATATGCCAGAAAATCAATACAAAGAAGCTGAGGACAAAGGGGCCTCTGTGGCAAAGCCTGTGTCTCACACAGGATGGAGAACTACTGGTGGCACGCATCCATTAGCACCTCATCTATTTTCTATCAATGAAACACAGAGGAGCAGAGTAAATAGTGGCAGCTGCTCCGGCTACCAGAGACATTTCTGAGCAGTGGATTCTACCCTTGTCTTTCCTAGCGCCCAAATCAGATCACTGATCTCAGGCAAGAGGAAGATGTGTACTGTGCAGTGGAATTCTGAGTATACATTTCCCTTACAAAACCTTGGATTTTTTTGTCCCTCACAATTGTATTTTTGGAAAATTGGGCCATGGACTTTTACTCTCTTTTGTTGCTAAAGCATGCCTTAATAGGATACAGAATACAGTACCTAATGATATGCAACTCCTTTTCAGGTGTTTTTTATTCAGTTGCTACTATATATCAGACAGAATTAGTTTGATTAGACATTTGTTATCTTGATAAAAATGTGACATATACTGTCCTCACAGAAATTGTAAAGCAAAGCCATGTCTTATTTTTACTTACAGAAAAATTATCCCAAGAATTTGGGCATCAATAATGCATTTTAAATCTAAAGATGAGGTTATTGATGAAATCCTTCTGTTTTCTAGCCACACATTTCACTGCGCAGTTCTCTGAAATGCCAAACAAGCAGTTTCTGTCATATCTTTCTCACTCCTATGAGCACAGTTCTACAGTAAGGAGCACTTATGCATTAGCAAGCTACACAGACACATTGATCGTCCCCATTTTCATGCTGGTTTGGGGCGAAAAAACTATACCAGGAGTTTTGGAAAAACAACATTGCCAACAACGTTTTTTTTTTAACGGAAAGTGTGTAAATTCCGCATGAAGAGACATTGATTTTGGAGAAATGAGTGGCTTTGCGAATTATTACCCAAATATGGCAAAGCCCAGTGATTGTGGCCCTGTCCATGTGGAAATGCTGAGTGCACTTTGCAAATGTCTTGGCAACCTCAATGCACCCAGCTAGTTTCCTGTCCTCTAATGACCCATTAAAACTGATAAATGCCCGGAAACATTACAACCACTTAGTTGCTCCCAGAAATAGTATTCTTACTTTTCAGAGAGCGATCAGCAACAAATTGCCTAATTCATCTCTTTCCAGCTTTTGTAGCTCAACAAGCCATGCCCTATTTGGTACATGGCAATGTAGTTAGTTAGTATTCTCAGCCACAAACAGCAGCCTCAATAGACCACAATGCAATGCAGCTGAAAGATATTATAAATACAGTGTGATGCTGACTTGCAGGGATATTTTGCTTTGTATTTAAATGACATATAAAATACAGCTGAATGCCATTTTGACCCTATCTCCCAGAAAAGTCAAAAGGCATTCTGTGAAACACAGCACTTACTCACTGTATGAAGTATGAAGTAGACGAGGCAGTTTAAAGGAACGTAGATACAACAAAAAAAAGGCAAACTGTTGTGTTACAATAGAAATCCCTTAATGCACTTAACGACAGATTAATGGCATATTGCAACACTGCAAATGTCGGAGCGTGGAATTAGAATCAATTCCCCTGTGAAAACGCTGACTTTGGGAAATTTAAAGTGAACTTACTTAAGTAAAATAATCCAGCAATCATTTGTCCTCTAATGAATCCCATGGTGAGTTACTGAGCAAACAATGTCTCCAAATAGAGCATCAAAAATAATCCTCTGAATTTATGAAGTTGTTGGCATCAGAATTTAGTTGAAACTTTGAGTGCATTAATTAAGATTATGAATTTTTGAGTTATAGTCCTTCAGATATTCATCACTCAATTTTTAATATGTGATGGCTGGCATTTATTCTGCTATAGCCATTAAATGTATGGACAGCCATTAGTTACTCCATACAGTTGTTTATGTTGTCATTGGCGGATTCCGCCATTTTTGTGCTGGATTCAAATAACATACACATGCGCAAGGGAGATTCACAAAACATGATGCCACATCTACTGCACAAAATTCAAAACAACAAGAGAATGTGCATACAGCATGTCGTGTGTGCATGAGAATATGTCACATAACCTTAACCCTAACAGCCAGGCATTTAAAGGAAGTAACAACATGTGCGTCATTACATACATACATTTTAGAAATAAGACATTAAATTTTCATCATGGCAGAGGACTAGAGAAAAGGAGAAGGTGAAGGTGAAGGTGAATGATAAACGTGTCATTTCGAGGTGAGCTTTGGAACTTGTTCCAGTGAGATAGTATTGAGTGTACACAGTGAATTTGTTGTCGGAAACCTTACTGTTGCTGCTCTAGAAACAACACTTAGTTATATTTAAAATATTTAATTTTAATTCTAATTGAAAATTATGCACACTTCATTAAACAACGTTATCGCACATAGCAGATTTCCGCATATCATGTAGGCCTAATCTGATTGATTTGATTGATTGATTGATCTTTATTTAAAAGGGACCATGTGTAATTAATAACATAAATGTAAACATTTGATGCATTACACCAGAGTTAGCCTAAGGCTAATTTACATCTGCAGTCCCCAGGCATAAATAAATACAAATACATACAGCACAGATAAAATATCAACATTATTCAAGTATATACAGCATATCAAACATAGGACATTGTTCAAGAGCATATAACAT